>CAUYRT010053610.1:0-39625 GCA_963574885.1 Lepilemur ruficaudatus
ACATTTATCCTTTGATGTGGTAACTTACAATAGTGTTGAGCCAGTTAAGAAATATGGAGCATAATGAACACCTACCATTTCTAGCATCCCTCTTCTTCTAAGGCAAAGAAGGCATATTTGTGATTATCCAGGAGCTGAATAAATTAAAGCAACAAAGGTATATATATTAAGCTTGTACTTAGATCTCAATATTCTGTTTTTTTTTGTTGTTGTTTTTTTTTTTTTTTTTTTTTTGAGAAATCGTATCAATCGTTTGCCCGGGCGAGAGTGCCCGTGTGTCAGCCTAGCAAAAAGCAAACTCAAAATACAGGGCTCACGCCAACCACCAGCCTCAGCCTCCCAGAGTGCTAGGATTACAGGCATGAGCCACCGCGCCCGGCCTGTGAATTTTTTTTTTTTGGAGACAGAGTCTCACTCTGTTGCCCGGGCTAGAGTGCCGTGGTGTCAGCCTAGCTCACAGCAACCTCAAACTCCTGGGCTCACGCGATCCTCCTGCCTCAGCCTCCTGAGTAGCTGGGACTACAGGCATAAGCCACCATGCCCGGCTAGTTTTTTCTATATACTTTTGTTGGCCAATTAATTTCTTTCTATATTTTTAGTAGAGACGGGGTCTCACTCTTGCTTAGGCTGGTCTTGAACTCCCGACCTTAAGCGATCCACCCGCCTCAGCCTCCCAGAGTGCTAGGATTACAGGTGTGAGTGAGCCACCGCGCCCGGCCTTCAATAGTACGTTTACTTAGAAATTACCCAGATGTCAGAAGATTATCCAGTAATTAACTCTATTTAAAATTAGTCCAAGGATTTTTTAGTTAGCTAAAAATTTGAAAAATTATGTTTAGGTTGAATCTCTACAGAACATCAGAATATAATTGCTGTTTATATCCAAAAGTTTATCAGAATTATAATTAATTTTAGTTGAACAAAATTTTACATTTTTCATATTGTTAAAAATAATGTAGGAGTAGTGTTAGCTTATTTAATCAATAAATCAATATAAGAAGTTTTGAAAACTCATAAAAAAAGAAATACATAAAAAATTCTTATGTAATATTGAACTCTGACACAATTACGGAAGACATATACAACTGCTTTCTTAACCAAAATTATCAGACCAGTCTTATTTGTCCAATGGTTCATCTTGACTGTGTGAATTTGGATTCTAATATAAAACACACTTTGGGGCTAGGAGTTTTTTTGTTTTATCTTAAAAGGCTATCACACTTAAAATTCAGGTTATTTTCTAGGAGAAGTTTAGGAATGTTCTACTATGTAGGCATTTATTAATCTCTACAAGCCAATACAAAACAAAGCTCCTTTATTTTGATGGATTTCATCTTCTAATTTATTAATACCCCTCAGAGGTAGGAAAATATTTCAAATTGACACAATGAGAGGTGACGGCTTCTCTCAGTTACATACACACAGACGCACATTTCACTTGGATAATCTATGCCACAGTTCAAAGTAAACAGAAATGCAAAAACTCACCAGTTTCTATCTCAAAGAGCTGTTTTCCTTTTTAATGTGTAATAAAATATTTTCTTAATTGATGTGAGCACAGGAAAAGGCAAACAGAACAATTTTTTTTTTCTTTGGTTTCTCCCCTGTCAGTGGGCAGCTGTCTGGCATCATCTTGATACAGATAGCCGCACTGTCAAACCATGGAAACAGGTCCCCACTGCCGCCCCCAGTGGGAAATAGTGTATTGGCTGTGCACAAGCTAGAATCAGAACTGAATGTGGCCAAGAACCAGAAACAAAACAAAAACACAGACAGGAAACTAAAAAGAGAAAGGGAGAGTCAGCAAGAGCGTCTATTGCTGCTTGAGATTCACTCAGGGAGCCAAGAAAAGATGTGCCCAGGCTTAACGCAAGAAATTGTACTTCTTGGCCAACGTGGTTTAATTGGCTTTGGCAGGTAAGTGCATGTGAGCATCTCAAGGGAACTTCCAAAACAGTCAAAGCACAATTCTGGAAAACTTCGAAAACAGAACTCCCATCCAAACATGAATCGAACGCATGTCAACGCTTTCATTTATCCTATTGCTTAATGAAAGAACCAGTAAGATGGTAAGACACGTTCAAAGGAGAATTTGAGAAATGAAGATTTATATGTAGTCAGACAGATAAAAAATATTGAAATAAATTTGCTCATAGATGCAAATCTAATTAAGGACTTAGAGGGCAACACAACTCTAACTTTTGGGATTATCTTTCCTGTGGATAGATATAATTTTACATGTAACTTCACAATGTCTGGGCTCCAATTAAATGTTAAATAACAGATACTTTCCCCTATTAATTAATATTCCTTGGGTAAGCCTGTTAAACAATAGAATTGAAATGACATGCAGACCTCCTCTTGCTCTGTTTCTAAATTTCGATAACTTTAATTAACAAAAAGTTTCTGATAAGAGACAATGGATCTGTATTTACTCTGGCAAATTTGACTATATTATTGTTCAATGAATTTACATAAGAGGTACTGGTTTGTGACTTATTCTGTGATATTGTACTTTTTCCCATTATGATACCACAGTCATCAAAATAAAATGAGCTCAAATTTCCAATAAGCACTAGTTACTCTATTTTGTATTTGAAAACAGTCAAGGTTTCAATATGGCATCTCTCTAACCCAAGTCCATGGAACAATTGCCTTGGAATCGCCTAAGTGACTTCTTAAAAATGCAGATTCCTGCTGAGATCTTGGAGCTACTGAATTGAAAACTCCAGGGACGTGGCCTGGGAACCTAAATTTTGTAAATAATTCTTACGCATGCTAAAGTTAGAATTATTTGTCTAGGGGAAAGAAGAGAAGCCTGCCTAAGGTAAGTTAATACCAAGAAAGGCTCAGGAAAAACAGATCTAAATCATCTGTGCCTCCAGAGATCAAGTCACTGTTTGAGAAAAAAGAGTTATTATTGACATACTATTCCAGGGTTAAAATCCTATATGTACTTACAGGACCTCGTATTTCACTAAAGTATTGGTGCTACTGAGCAATATTTATGTAATTTTAAGTGTGATATTGAAAACTCTTGTTGGTTTGCAATCTTTAATTTAATCTTCATGTAAAGTTAATAGTGATCTTTGCTGCCGAACAAAACCCTGGCCTCAAAGTTAAAGGGGTCAATTTGTCACAAAATGTATTGTGCCCTGGGAGAGACAGAGGGGAATTTTCTCTAAGGAAGGTACTGGTGGACTTCTCTTTGTACTTTGCTTGTGTGCTTGTCTACATGTAATCTGGACCATCAAATTTTGTGTTTTAATAGAAAATTTCTAGAAGCTACACCAGAATAAAAGTTTGATATTTTTATAAAAATACATTGATCATAACCAGGCATTCATGACTTTAAAAGTATGATCATTTATTATATGATCTGTATCAAAAGTGTGTATTTGCTAAGCTTATTATTTATTAATAGTCAAATATAGTGGTTAAACAACATGGAACTATTGCGGTTCTCATCAGCTCGTGATTTATTGGTGTTGGTATGCATATGTGTGTAGGAGAGGGTGAAAAAGGGAGGAAATGGGTAAAAAGTGAAGGACATACGTGTTAAAGTTTGAACAAATAGAATTATGAAGAGAAAAAACTCATAGTAGCCAATCTTATTCCTTATCCTAAGTCATTTTAAAAATGATTTCTTTCTGGCCAAAATGGTTAGGCAATAATATAAAGATGATAGCAAATGGTATTTTGAGTTATATTTGTTTTGCTTTTTAAAAAATTCATTTTCTTTGAAATAGATCTCAAAGTGTCTCAAATCCCCTTCCTTTATTTTAAAAGTCCTGTATCAACAGACATAGAACAAAAGAGGTTGCAGAATGTATCTTCAGCAGAAATTGAGGTTAGGAGCAGGAAAAAATATAGGAGATCTAAAATCCTTCCACTGAACTGTCAAAGTAGTCCTGAGTTAACAGGAGCTGAATTTTATTGGCTTTGACCTGATGTTCCTGCCGGAGCTAATCAGTAGAATGCTGGTAGCAGGAATTCTTGAAGCTTGGTGGTTTCCCGTTAGCCACACGCTATAGCTATGCACCTGCTTATTGTTATGTGGGGTCCCCAAAACTCACATGGTAAGGGGAGAGCTTCCTTTCTTACTCTATCAGAGTCCAAGGCCCCAGATATGCAGATCTTTAAAGGAAGACTGAAAGAGCAGAAAAAGTCTTGTAATTGTCAGAGCTGCTCTTAGACCTGGGTAAGAGGAGTATCTTTTGGGAGTCCTTACCCAGGCGCTCCTCAGGGTGAGGCTCTTTCCATGGGGAGTGAGTCTGTGGGCTAAGGGCTGTGCCTCCTGCCCTCCTTCCCATTCTAGACAGACCTTTTCTACCCATTTATGGGTAAGATCTGTCCCCTTTTAAAAATTTTCCTATTCTTGGCCAACCAATACTTTCATAAAATACAAAACCCTGTCCTTGGATGTTATAACAATGTGAAATTGCTATGAAGGTCTCTAGATGCTTACTTTCACTTTCTGTACTTAACTCTATGCAGACTGGGAACAAAGAGTTCAAGGACCAGGACAGGTTCAAAGACAGTGCTTTGAATAGCACATTAAAGCCCATGCTTGGATCCCTAGGATTGCCTGTCCACAGGGACTTGAGCCAACTTCAAGGTCTTGTGCTGGACTTTTCCCTAAACCTACGCTCTGGAGGCAGACCACAAGATCAGTGGCCAAGGGACAGCTGTGTGGGGGTTGTGGGTAGAGCTTGGACGTGTGGGGTGTTGTGACTACACAGATGCGTGCGGATCCCTTGCACTGTGGGACAGAGCAGGGGCTTGGAAGAGTGCCTTGGGGGTGGATGCATGGGGGGAGAGGTAGGGTGCCATGCTAAGAGCTGAGGGATTCTAAATTTGAACTGGACCGTCCAGTCATTATAAAATATATTTATCAAGGCAAGAGTGTAGAACATATTTTATTTAACAGCTTGTTAAATTGATTTATTACTTTTAATATTAAGACATATGGTATATGGACTTTCACTTCTATTCTTGTCCAAAGCCTTACAAATGCTAAAGGCAGGACTGGTTATGGTCCAGAAGTCTACTTCCCAGATAACAAGGTCCTCTTTTATAATCTCAGATACTGTTAATCAATGCTAGCTTTTAAACGTCCTTGGAGGAGCTCCATTTTTCTTTGAGGTTCTATACTTTTGGGTGCATGAGAATCCAAGCTCTTCTACATATAACATATGAAAATTTAGGCAATTCACTTCTTCTCCCTGCTTCTTAGTTTATTCATCTGTAAACTGGGCATGATGATTTACTATCTATGGTAAAGGGCTGTGTTAAGATTAAACCAGCAACATTTTTAAAGTGTCTGGTACATAGTAAATAGTAAATAAATGGTAGCTGTCACGTTTATGAAGAGTTCTTCACTGTTAGCAGTTCTGATTCCAATCTCATTTTTTCCAGATGTGATTTTAGAGTTATGATAGGCTGGGGACATATTTGCCAACAAGTGGAATTTGTTCCCAACACTCCTTCTCACTAAGACTGATGAAAATCTAGTCCTGTGTTGAATATGGGAACCAATCACAAGACGTGACAGCCTTCTGTCGATTGAAGAATTTACCAACCCTGAGAAATGATTTTACTTTTTTTAGTTTGAGGGTCTGTTCTAATTTTTACTTCAATAAGACGCTCCTGATGAAAATCTTTTGCCTATTCTCATGTTGACTCCCTCTGCCTAGCTTTTAAATTGGGATTAAATTTTAACAAACTCTCAATTGTATGTGCTTATGTTATCACAGAATGTTATATCAGGCATTATAAATAATTCCTAGGCAATATTTAGAATGGCTGCAAACCATTTTTAGAATTGGCTAAGATTATTTACAATACCCTGCTCCCACATTTTGCCTGTCATATGTTCACTATGCATTTTTCTTAAAATCCTTTAAAGCAGTAAGGATATCACTGCTACCCAGGGTGTAATCCTGAGCCAAGTCAAGGGTGGTAGGAAACATGTTTTTCTCCTCCGAAACCCAAGTGAACTACTTTCAGTTCCTTGAACTCACCATGGTCTAATGGGCAGCCAGGTATGGCTCATGCCATTCCATCTGTCTGGAGCTGCTTTTCTCTTGTCTTCACACCCATCCTTCCCCATCTCTTTGCAAATTCCTACTTTTGCTCCAGAGTACCTGCCCTGACCTTGAAAGTTGGGTTTAGTGCCTCTTCCTACAAGCACCTCCTGCTTATCTTTGTTCTGTTTCCTAATCCGTCTTTATCATTGTACTAAGATCTTATCAAGAACAGAAATTACCTTTTTCTCTATTTTGTACTAGAGTGATAATAAAAATAGTTAACAAGTGGTGGTAAATAGTAACAAGCCTGGGAAGCCTATAGACTAGGGATCTGAAGGCTCCTGTGGTGTCAGGGGATAAGGAGACATTATGAAAGACTTTTTTTTTTCTTTTTTTTACTTTTTTTCCTAACTTGTCACTGATTTGAAGAAAGCCTTTTCAATAAACCAAAAGATTAGTAGGTATCTTCAATGGAACAACAAGGCATGGTATTGAGCACGTTCTTCTGGGCTATCTGATTCTATGGCGTATGAACCTTTCATTATCTTGAGCTATCCCACAGTTCAGTAGAGAGAGAAGTTAACTTGTAGAAAACTGATAGTAATGTAATTAATTAGTGTCTATAGACATGCAAAAAATATTGTCTGGTGGATGTTCAATTGATTTCTCCCCCACTAATGTGGAAGAAGCCAGTGTTGCACCTATTAAGGAAATTAATTTCAACATATCTAATGGACCTATATATTTGACTAGTCTTTGAATTTCCCTTTGAATTAGCTATAATAACCTTTTCCAGCTCCCTTGTTAATTAATTAATGAGTTAAATAAAATCTTTGATATGTGTTCATGTCTGTGTGAGGGTCATGATTCTACCTTTTTTCTTTTCAAAAATTTGTCTTCAAATATTAATAACAGTGGAGAACTTCCACTAAGTTTATTTGGGGGGAAAACTAACAAAGAGTAAAGCTCATCTTTCATGAAAGACTTCTTAGTTGTGTTATCTTTATGGTTTTTTTTTTTTTGTAATTGATGCATAATAGATGTACACAGTTTCAGGGTATGTTCATTTTTAAAGGCTTCATTGTCACTTTGATTAAATGAGTAATCAAGGATTATTTCTTAGGCACTTGGATGAGATCCTGTCTTAATCATATGTCCAAATTTCCTCTGATATCTTTTTTGGTTTTGCTTTCAAAAAATAAAATCATAAATATATATTTAAAAAGATTTTTAGTAATCTTTTATATCTAAACTGTCTTTGAGATTTCCCAAAAGATAACTGGAAAATTAGAATGATTAGTTCTTATAAAATTGATGCTAGAAATAATTAGGTTCATTTAATAAGTTGCTAAGTCAGAAGACATCCTCAGACTTCCTGAGGTTAAATTTGAATACATACAATGCATTAAAATATAAATATTTGTGAGATTGTGTTTTCACAAAAAATTCCTAGGGATCTGTCAATGCCCACATTGTCTATAATATGTTCCTACTGATCAGAATTCTGGTGGTAGTTTCCCTGATAATATCAGGAAAAAATAGTATAGTGTTATAGGTCAATTTCACTTATTATTTAAAAAGCTTACTTGGAACAAACTTATTTCTTTAATTTGAATCTAGCATTATCTAGTGGGTCTAAATTGGAGAGGAACATTAAAGTTACCCATAGAGTTTTGTAAAAATATAGATGTATAGGCCCTACTCCAGAGTTACTAGATTTCTTTACTTAATATTCTTGGTAGATTATGTATACAACATCTCAGAATTATTATATATTGTATCTTGTTTTTCTCTATAAAATTATTTGTAAATCAAATGTATTATAACATGTGAAAATAGACTTAATATCCTTAGAGATATTTTGTCTAAAATATTTTTTTGGAATGGCTGTATTATTTTGTTTTATATACCACAGAAACAACAAAATTTCCTTGTCATTTGCTTTATTCTGAACTCATATCAGATCTTTTATACTTGAAAATGATCAATAATAAATAACTGATCATTAATAAATAATGATCAGTAATAAATTTCATACTCTGTCATCTATAGATATCTTTTGTTTTACTCTGATTCTCACCTGAGTGAGCAGAAATGTATCAGAGTTTGTGTCTTCAATGATCTTGGGCCAGGTACTTCAGACTATTGACTCTTCTAAGAATAACCCCTTGGGGTAAAGATGGCATTGTTTACCAATGGGCTGAGTAAGGATTTCCAAACTCTTTTTAGCCAAGAAGCAGACAGCTTCCTGAGTCTGTTAACCCAAGATCTAGTAGATCATAATTTCTTTACACAGGACTGTATGAAGGGATGAGGAAATTTTTATTATGGATATTTGTTTGGAATACTATTGATTTTTTTTTAGTATCCTCTCTTCTAGATAATGTAGGCAAGCCTCTGTGTTTTTTTTAATAATCCTAAGCTATCTATAGCAAATACCAGTTTGATAGATGCTGCTATTATAAACAAAAAGCATTTGAAATGAAGCATTTTCAAATGATATCTGATTCTTACTAATCCCTTTCTCTAACTTTCTCCTCCCCTGCCCCCCATTGCCTGAAATCAGAAATTCTTACTAAGTCTCCTTACTGTTCATGGCAATATAGCTATTTGAATAGGCTCAGTAAGAATCTGTCCTCTTTGTAACAGGATATAATTGGAAAAATCAGATAGGCAACTAAGTTCTTGCCTGGAATATCATATTTGAGAATGATCCTTATTTAATCAGGTATGGCAGCCACTTTTAAGGAAATAAAATGTACCTATTTTACTTTTGTTATGACTTTCCCACAGAGCCAATGCCTATAGAGGCCTCTCAGAAAGTCTGGCCTGACACCTGGCTTGCCTTATATGTGGTGAGGAAGGCTAGCTTTTGGCAGCCCAGGGACCTTGAGAAGGGAAGGAGTCACACTTGTTTATAGGTACAGCAGGTGAAATTTGATGAAGAGAGATTTTGGGGCTTAGTTTCTTGGCTTTGCAATAGCAAATAATAGAAACTTTAAAAAATCCAAACTGAAATTTCTTATGAAAACTTCCCAACAGAAGTTAATTTTGTGATTGTTCAACATGTAGAGCTCTAGATTTCCAAAGGAAACTATAGAAAGTCTCTTGCTGAGTCTATGCAAATGATTGGTCCAAATCTAATGAGACCAGTCCTACTAAAATTTTTCTGTATGATTATTCTTGATCAAGGGAGGAAGATTGTACCAAAGAATTGTGAAAGACGTTTAATTGGACCAAAAGATTGCCAGGTGTCATTAGTGGAAAATACCATTTAGGGTTATCTGATTCTATGAGGTTTGTGCTTTTAACTGTCTTTGAGTTTTATAATTCTATAGAGATAACTAAATGTAGTTAACTCTATATAAGTTAACTTGTGCAACACAAATGCAAGGGAAATGACTCTTTGTCATAGAATTCAATTGACCGGGAAAGAGTTTTTATGTTGTAGAGATTCAATTAACTTCCCTCTCCATTGCGGAAGAAGCCAGTTTTGCAGCCTTTAAGCAGATTTGTTTCAACATTCCTGATGTGCTTATATATTATATTTGTCTGGTCTTTGGATTCTCCTTTGAAGTGTTGTGACAGCTTTTACAGTTACCTCATTAATTAATGAGTTAAATAAGTCTTTGGCACTTGTTCATATTCTGTCTGTATGAGAGCCATGATTGCATCTTATTTTGAAAAATTATCTTTTAACTAGGTGTAAACTTTTCTGTTGCTGGATAATGAAGCATTCCCGGAAGTTTGAAGAAGTCACTGGGGAGCTTAAAGTAGTTGCTATTCATAACTGGTGAAATTATTTTAATACCTTAAGAATGGGCATGTCTGTACCTGGGCATGTTGCCTGAATGTCAGCCCTACTTACATCCCAGTATTTGCATAGCATCTACCTGGAGCAAGCACTCCAAAAGCTGCTCCTCCCTCCCTCAGTTGAATTGAATTATAAGTTGAAAAAAGACTTCTTACAGATGGATGGATGGCGTGATATTTATGTTCAAATTTGTACATGATCCCACAACAATTTCGGAATTAAAAGCACAAAAATAACAATGTAATTTTTGTGGGGCAGAGTTGGTAACTCAGACAGTTAAGGAAGTTTTAGGGATTTTCCTTGAGCTACTTCTCTGATTAAAAATAACTAACATTTAATAAGCATGCACTATAGGCCTGGTACTAAGGTAAGAATGCTACTCATATTCCCTAATTTAGTCTTAAATAGACCTAAGACCGAGGTATTCTTATTAGATCCATATTTTTTTTAGGTGTAGAAAAGGTGAAGCACAGAGCTGTTCCCTTGCTCAGGTTATACAGCTAGTTGCATTGTCAGGATGCTAACATAGGTATTCTGAATTGTTCCACTATACTGCTTCTCATGAAAAGTGAGCTTAAAAGTTCACAGCTGTTTAAATACATCACAGTTCTTCTTTAACCTTAGATTCAATGTATTAAGTTGGTCTTCTGATCAAAATTTTATTTTCATCCAGTTCTCATAACAGCCCTGTAAGAGAGGTGGTCTTATTCCCAACTTGCAGATAAGAAAACTGAGACTATGTGGCTAAATCACAACAATGTAACAATTGTTGTGAAATATTTTTGCTGAGTCAGCCCATATTCTTTTTTACTGTGTCCACGCTGGCTTTGCCTAGTTTTAATCGAAATAATTTCTTGAACCATCTTTTCCTGTGTAATAGGCGTGTGGTTTCTGATCCTTGGCACCACTATCTCTTAACATCTGGAGTGCTCAGCTCTGGCCCTGGTGGAGTAGGTGCGCTCTCCTCTAAGAGGGGCACTAGGGCTACCCTTAGTAGAAGATAGAAAGAACATGGCCGACCTAATAAAAGCACCGCAGGGGTAAGCCCCGAGACAAGCGTGTTTTAGAGAGGAGTGGCTTCCCTCTTTTTATTTGCCTTGTCACGCAAGTGAGTACTTGTTTTTTTTTGCTTTATTGCCAGTTTTCCTGCATGCCTTGTCCATCCCTTCTGAGCTGGACTTCTGGCAGAATAAGAATCACAGCTCAGCTGCTACTGAGCCAATCCCGGGATGGCTCTGTAATGACTTCAGAGCTGTGTTCTTGGCTGTCTCCAGCTTGATTTCGGCTCCTTTTTGTTCACTCAGTGGCAGATTGTTAAATAACATGTGTTTCTTATGCACCGAGTTCCTCATCCATGTGGCATCTGACATTTTCATTACTGCTTGTCACAAACTTCACAGCGTCTACAGTTGCAGTCTTTAGCTATTAGTTCGGCGTTTGCTTATGCCGGGTCTTTGCTCACTAACACATGGAGACATTGCCAACCCTTGGGGAGTCAGATCAGTCGATGTGAAAAGTAGGTTTGTTGTTTATTCCTTGTAGCCACTGTGTGTGCTAAAGCTCGGGCCTTGTTCCTCTGTCTGGCACAGGAACACAGAAAACCCCAGCCTCTGCAACTGTAGGGGCGGGTGGAGGGGAGAAGCCACACTCTCTCTGGAGGTCCAGCCTCTTATTTCCAAGTGCTGAAGAATGCAATGCTGATGCTCTTGTTTCAGCATGTTTAAAATCAAGCTCACTTCTCCTCTTCTCTCTGAATCTTCTCTCATCTTCCCTATTTCTGTTAATGTAGTCCCTGTTTCTACATTTATTCCTTCTTAAAACCTGAAACTGTTTTCTCTGCCTCTTTTCATGTTTGATACCTAATTGATTGCAAGACCTGCCCATTTACCTTTCCACCTCTCCTCTTCTTATCAGCCCTTTCCAAATTCTCTCTGTGTAATTCCTCAGTATTATAGAAGGAAGACATTATAGCTAAATTATAGCAATTTCTTCAAGAATTACATTTAGACAGGACCCCAAATCCTTACATTTTCGTGAAGTTGCTTATCATATTAGGTTCTAGAGAGATCTTTGCACAGGGGTGATTAGGTATCCCAGACATAGTGCCTTCCTTGTTACTAATTAGGGGTTTGAATTTCAAAACCTTGTCAGCTCTGCTCCAGTGAAGAGGGCTGAGCTGTATTTGAGTTTCAAAACCACCTTCCCCTTCACACTCCTACTCTCTTTGGGCTTAGAGAAGATATACTTTAAGCCTGCAGTCCCCAATCCCTAGGCCTTGGATTGCTAGCATCAATTGCCTGTTAGGAACTGGGCCACACAAGCAAGAAGTGAGCGAGAAGCTTCATCTGTATTTACAGCCGTTCCCCACCACTTGCATCACTGCCTGAGCTCCGCCTCCTGTGAGATCAGCTGCAGCATTAGATTCTGCATTATGGTGAGTTGTATAATTATTTCATTATATATTACAATGTAATAATAATAGAAATAAAATGCATGATAAATGTAATGCACATGAATCATCCCAAAACTATTCCCTGTCTGTGGAAAAATTGTCTTCCATGAAACCTATCCCTGGGGCCAAAAAGTTGGGGACTGCTGCTTTAAGCCACATGGTCCAGCTTTTTCTAACCTGAAACCTTATGCTATTTGGCTTTTTAAGAGGAAGTCTGCCTTCCAAGTAGGAGGAATTCCAGGCATTGCTCTGGCAATGCCAGAGCAGCACTTCTGGTCTGTCCTCTGAGCGTCTGCCTCCCAGTCCTCACCTCAGGGCTGTGCTGGACACACCGGCGGCTGCATTATTCGGTAGCTCCTCTGTCAGTGTTCAGTGAAGTGCTTCTGCACTCCGTGGGGTGCAAACATGAAAAGGTTTTATTTTTATTCAATCATTGCTTTAAACCGTGTTCTGTTGACTCATTCTTTTGTCCCTTGAGCTCTGAAACAGCAGTCCGTTCACTTTCAGTTATTAAAATGTGGATCAACTCGACTCAGACCTCCGGTGGCATGCATTCCTCTGCCAGGGGCCCGAGGGACTCCCACCTGCAAAGGAAGGGGGAGGAACCTGCTCTGTCGCACCCCTGTTCCTTCCCCTCCTCAGGGTCTCAAGCCCCTCTGGGGCTGGGCACCGGGAGGAGAGGATGGCAGTGATGGCAGGGGTGGCTTCATGTGGTCGATCCTCTATTGACTGCTGCTGTCCTTCCGTGTATCCTGTTTGGGGCAGTGTTCACTTCACATGTGCTTCCCTTGGAGCACCCTCCATGCTGCATAATGATTCCCTCTTGGGGGCAGAGAGAGGGCAAATGAGATCCACCTCTGGATGTTCCAGAAAGTGTGAGGAAGGATTCTTCTCTTAAGTGGACTCTAAGCCTCCTCAAAGCCCTAGAAAACCACACCCCCCAAAACAGTCATCCACATCAAAAATGGCAGGTGGAAGTCCAAGAATGTTCTTGGAATTATTTGACTATTATTGGACTAGCAACCAAGAAAAGAATTTTCTTTACTTAAAAATAGATCCTAGAGATATGCTTTGGGCTACACAGCTAGAAATGTATTTGATAGCTTTGTTCTTCATCTTGGGCTAAGATTAAATTAGTTGAGAGGACTAAGGAAGAGAATAAGTTAGGGAGAGAGTGGTCCTTTCTTCTGCTTTGTTCATTTAAATAGGGAAAATCAAGGACTGGGTTCCTAATGATTGCCTCCTTAGGTTTCAGAATCATTTGCTCAGAATTCCTGGATTTTAAAAGTCTTTATTCTGTTGCTCCCCAAAAGTGAGTCTTTCCTTTTTCTCAAATGGATACAATCTCTTCCCTCTGCCATCACTCCTCCCCACCCCTCGCCACTTTGCACATTGCAGAAGTTTACCCCAGGTGGGTTCAGGTCCCAGTAGAGGAGAATCAAGCAGCCTTGGTGCCTTCTGGGACCCTTCCAAGGTCTGGCGGTGCTTTTAGAACTGCAGTTCAGCAGAAAATCCTGGTTTTCTTCTGAACTCAGCACTGACTTGCTCAGCAATAGTTACTGCTGATCCCAGTTGGGGACATCTTACGCCAACTGCTAGTTCCTTCTTGTCTTCATCGGCGGGGTAAGTTTCTATAGCTTTTCTTGCAATAGGAAGTGATTTTACTCTTTTAATTTTAACGCTTCCCTTGATCAGGGATCAAGGCAAGTTTTCAAGGAACTGTGCTGGAGAACGCATGTGAGGCTGCCCTTGCTGACATTTGATGGGAATTTTTAGGGCCTTGAAGGAGATTACATTTCACTAGGTCTTTTGCAGTTTCAGGCAGAGTTCTGAGGGTTGAGAGTTAAGACATAAGCCCCCATATCCCTCAGAACTCAACTCTGACCCACTCCAGTTTCTCTTCCTAGGCTTCATGGCTCTCGACAATTCTCAAATGGAGCTCCTAAGAGTCTTTTATGACATGCCCACATTGTGGGTGATTTTAGAACAATAAAATGTACTTAAGTTTCTATGGTAGGACTGACTTTGTGTCTAACTTGTTTAATTTTTATTGCAATATTGTGATGAAGGAGGAAGAGACTGGAACTAACATTTACTCAGTGCCTACTATGTACCAGGCACTTTAGATGTATCATCTTATTTAATCTTCTTAGGAACTTTATGAAGGCTTTTTCTGATTTTCCATAAGAGTGACCTACAGCTTGGAGAAGTTAGGTGAGTTGCCTAAAGGCTGCTAGTAAGGAGTGGCGTCATGATCCAAAGTCAGGTTCATCAAACTCCTTCCATCACACCCTCTTTAAAAATAGAAAAGGATATAAGAAGAGAGAAAAATACAATTTCTAAAACGACTGTATTAATTTCCTAGGCCTCTTGTAACAATGTGCCACAAATTGGGTGGCCTAAAACAACAGAAATGTATTCTGTCTCAGTTCTGGAGGCTAGAAGTTTGAAATTAAGGTGTTGCCAGGTCCATGCTCCCCCTGAAACATGTAGGGAAATCCTTCCTTTTTTAGCTTCTGGTGGTTTGCTGTCAATCTTTGGCATTTGTGGATTGGTAGCTATAAATTACAATCTCTGCTTGTGCCATCACATGGGGTTTTCCCCGTGTGCTCTGTCTTCATGTGGCCAGCGTCTTATAGAAGGACCCTGGTCACGCTGGGATAAGGGGCCACCCTACTCCAGTATGACTTCATCTTCATTTAACTAATTGCATCTACAACAGCCCTATTTCCAAACACAGTCACATTCTGAGACATCGGGGATTAGAACTTTAAAATATATTTTTGGGGAGAACACAATTCAACACATAACAGTCACTGTTGTGTATCAGGGCTGTACTGGGTACAAGGACAATAACTTAATAGAAGTATTAATAACTATTCTATCCAACAGACTCTTTTACTCTCTCAAATTCAGCTCATTTTCTCTTGAATACTTCATTTTAAAGTAATAATAACTTATTTTAATATATGAAAATGCTTTTCCACAGGAATCCTAGATGGAATTATAATGTTCATATTCTAGTACAAACTTCATGATTGGGAAAATGGTTAAATGGACAAGTCCATTTTCTTTGTGAACAATCACATGCATGGCGGAGTAAACTCAGGAATAAATTTTGTAGGTTTCAGATTTTGTTGTTTAGAACTCTTTGCTGCTTTGTCTAATTTTTTTCTGTTCTTTGCTTTTTGTTGTTTTTTGAGAAGGTTCATCCTTTTTTGAGCACACCACACTTTGTGATTCTTGAACAAGGCTCAAAATGGCAATTAACAAATTGTGTTGGTTATTCTTTTACTTTATTTTTCTATAACATTCACATTGACTCAATGCAGCATTTTCTAAATTTGCTGTAAATGAAAATGCAAAGAGAAGATGCACACAAAGCCTTCCTGTCACATCTTTTCATGATTTTCCATTGAGATTTTATTTAAATCTATTTTCTGTGACACATGCCATTTTAAAAACCATTAAAAAAAGTCATCTTATGGGCATTCTTATAGAAATAGAACGTAATAGGAAGTTCATTGGTTATTGCCTTTTAAAATTCTACTTTCCACTAAACACATTTTGTAAACTATCCCATGTGACTTATTGCCATGTTGAATTTGAAATTCCACCTCGCTAGACAACAATCATGTCTAATACACTTGGTTCACTTGTCACTCTCAATAAATACTTGATAATCACATACAACCATACATTTTATGCCTCTCATGCCCAAGTACTTATCCCCATTGCTGTATAAAACCAGCTGAAACCAACATAGTTTCTAAAGATATTGCTAAAGAATATGCTCAGGTTTATTAATAACACATCTAATATGTTTAACAGAAAATCCAAAATGTGAATATGACTTTCAAAGTGGTGCATGAAAACTTTAATTTTTTTTAAGTTGATAGACCAACTTTAAAATAATTATCTAGTCTTTTCTCTTGTTGCATGTGGACTGCTTATCCTCTTTTTTCTCATCCCTATAGCATCAGAATCATTGGAAGCAAATGTAAGATATTTTATGTCTAACCAATTTTATGACCATTTTCTTGTCTCCCTTGGTTTCAACCAAACCTTCTCCTAATGTGGTAATGGAATATCACAGCGCATTAAATGTTCTCCTTAGGGGACATTGGAGATGAAAATATTTCCCTTTCTGAAATATTTTAGGTAGTTTGAAGCAAGATGGCTATTCTCTGAAGATGAAACCAAGAGAATTACATAGACATAAGAATTTTAGCGTCTTAAGATTTTATTTTTTACTTGCAGAACATTTGAGAATTCAATCTTTTCTTTTTTAACTATTGTCACCCTATAGCTATTTGTTCTATGCAGCAGTGAGCGCCAGAATCCTAAAACATTAGGCCTCAGTATTTTTTTTTTTTTTATTCATTCAAAAGCTCCTAGAGAAAGTTGAGGAAGCCTGAGGTGGTTGCTGAGAGCACAGTCTCTAGAGCCATCTTGCCCACCACTAGTCATGTGACTTTGGGCCTCTGTTTTCCCTCCTGAGATTTAAATTAAGTTTGTGAAGTTCTCAGAGCAGTGCATCTGTAAACTTGTATAATTCCTATACAAATTTTACCATTGTTCTCCCAGGCTTAGTTTAGTCTATATTAGCTATGTAATTTAGGACAAATCCATTAAACTTTCTTACATGAAATAATAATAAAATAGTAAAACTTAACTCACAAGCTTTTCATGAGCATTAAACTAAATATAGTATTTTATACAGAAATCAGGGGTACATGTAGCTTAATGTTATTAACCATGCTGGGACACTTGTATATTCTATGAGTGTATTATTTAAGGCATTCTAGTGACCAAAATGATTAATGTCTTCAAAGTCTCTTAAAACTCATCATTTCCTGGGAGTCATTTAGACATTGGGAGTATCTAGATCCTTACAACTTGTTTGACATGTTGCTTGATATTATTGCATATGTCATATTGCAATATATGTAATATTGAAGTATATCCAACTACTTGTTGTTGTAATTCAAGCTGTAATCATTGAATTGAAACCATAAAGTATGAAAGTATCTTGAGGACAAATAAACCAAGTAGGAGAAAACATTATGCGTTGCCTTGTATTACTATGTCATCATCCCAAAACTCATGGCACATGAGACCAGTTGCTGTTAGTAAAACAGCAATTTGGTTCTATAAATTATATTTCAACTTAAAAATAATATTGTATGTCATCATATGTTTACTATGGGTGGCAAAGTAATTGAAGAAGTCAAAAGTATAGCCTAAAGTTTTGATAAAAAGAACATGTTAAACTATTTTTTTTTTTTGCAGTTTTCTTTGAAGATCATGAAGACTACTTACATCCTTAAGGCTAATTTGGGGACATTATAAGACTTACTGAGTTGAGGTGATAATACCAAGTTTAGAAGATAGTATTCTTTACCATTTGTGAGTGTAGTCATTTCAAAAGAGTGCTATAACCTTGTTCTGTGTTTCTAAGCAGTGTGGCTCATTCAGTTTTTGGTTTCCTGGTTCATTATGTGATCATCATTCCATATGGTGTTGTTATCTTCCAGCTCATATTTTCATCAACCAGCACTAGCTTGTTGCCCATTTAATGATGCAGAAATTTAAATTCATGGATGGCTGTTTCAGATGTTAAAATACCATTGCAAATTTACCTAAAGAAAATGAGTCAAAAAGCATTTTTATATTCAGAGCAAAATGGGTCTTTATGCTAAGGAAGAATTCTTGATCTCCTCAGTTTCCATACCACACAAAAACATCACCCAATTAGAGAATGCTTTTTAGGCTTTTGACCTACTATGAATTGAACTGAAATAGGGAGAAATATATTTTAACTCCAATCATGTTGTGTTAGGTTTACCAAACTGCCATAAACCTCCATTTGTCAAAATAATTCATTTCAGAAAAGAGAAAAAAACCTCACATTTACTCAGATGTTCCTGAGTTTCCCCCCAATTTTTTAAGCATCAAAGCTTGGTTTTCTTCAATCCATCCATAATTTGCAGACTGTAAACATTTGGCACATGCTAGATGATCTCCTTAAATGTGAGTGGCAGAATCCAACACATGAGTTTAGTTATTTCTGTGGGTTGATGACAATCCAGGGCCATATCAAGCTGTGGCACTCAGAGTCACCAAACAGAATTCATGGAGTCCATGAATCTTGAGATAAGCAGCTAACAGGGAGAGCTGGAGCGAAGTGACTGCTGCTCATTGTCTTTGAAACAATTACCAAGCAACACTGCTGCTGTTAGCATCCTTCACAGATGTAGGAAGGTTGCCCAGTTTTTTTGGCAGGCTGGTGAGCTATTGTGATGACTTCTCAGCAGGTGCCTTTTCAGGAACAGGTGAATACGGTTTCTGTAAATTGGTTTCCTAGCTTAGCTTCCTCATTACTTCTATCTGGGAATTAGTCTTTTTCACACAGTAGGTTGCATTACTTGCACAATTTAATGTCTGCTGCGGTTCCTTTTGGGAGAATAAAAACAGATTCTCACTAATACATTGAATGTCACCTTCAATGGTTTGGGATAGCCAGGAAATATTCAAACTTGTTATTAATAGAACAGAGATGTTAGTCATTGATGGAGTAGCCACGGAGTAAATGGATAGTTTATTTTCTTCTGAGGCTAATAGCCACCTTTGTTACACAAACAATTAGGTTCCAGATGTTTTATAAATGGCTATCTTCAAAAATAAGCTAATGATAAAAAAAAAAATGCCTCATATATCCCGATTTGATTTGAATAGGCTATTGAGGCCATTCTTGATTCTTTTTCTGGTTTTATAGCACTGCTTATAGACAGCTCCTGTCTTATAGTAAAAGTTCATGCTTTTTATTCATGATACAAAAATCATGCTTCTAGATATTTTCAGATGCTTAAATGTTTTGTAACATGTAAGATAATATGTGCTTATTTGCCTAAAATTTAAAAAAACTGTGTATTTGTTGTCACCTGGAACATATACACACATGCAGGAAAAGTATCATTGGCCCTTACTGGTCAGTTACTGTATCATCTAAAGGCTGAAATTAAATCTAGTGGCTGGGAGAAGGAACTGGGTATAATAGTTTTAATTTCTACCTCTAGCACCGACTTGCTCCAGTATCTGATACTCATCACAAATCTTCTCTGCCTCCTTTTTCTATCTCTGAATGGCAAGCACATATCCCTTTCCTTGCAGGTTGGCTGCAGGTTTAATTAAACCTGGGAAGGTAGCTGGATGCTTGGCCCGAAGTCACTAGGCAAGTAAGAACTTCAATTTACCCACCAAACACCAAATGCCAAGTGGCATTACTTTGCTCTCTCCCCTTTGCCTCATTCTTTTCTCATCTAACTTTTAAAAACATATATTGGAAAAAAAGAAAAAAGAAAAATGCTTCCTTCTTTATGAAACGTGCAAGACTGATACCTGTGCATATGATTTGCTCCCCAAGGTCCTGGTCTAACATTTTGGAGGGAATGTCTAAGGAATGAGGTGGACCAATGTAGGTAATGTGTTCATTTAGAATATAAGCAAATGATTTAGAGGGTGGAGAGCAATAGTGAGTTGGGAGCTCTAAGTGTGGGTTTTTCACAGCTCTGTGTGAGCACAGTGACAAGGATCATGTAGCAGGCCATGATGATATTCTCTTTGTGCACTGGGCAAAGGCATTTCTTTTCACATAAACTCTCCACTATGATGTCATAGAGTCCCTCCCAAACACAAATGAAGTGTAAAGAAATGCAAGGAGACGTGTTCACTCTCTTCTTATGGACTGCTGATACTCTGGGTCACGTAGTATCTGGATGGAGGGAGAAAAGGGCCCCCATCACAGTGGGGAGAATGACTCAGCAGTTGGTTTCTGAATGTTCCGTTGTGCAGTTGATGCGTTTCACAGCCATTACCCAAGACACTAGGAATAGTTTCTCCTACTTTTTTGGCAGTAAAAGGCAAGCAGGAGCTTTTGTATTTCCAAAAGCATACAAGGGTAAAGACTGCTTCTTTGTCATCTTTCTGAGTAAATGTGTGAACCTGAGTCAAATGTCCCTGTGTCGTTGGGAGTGTTCAGCTGAAGACCTTTCCATTGAGTCATCAGCAAGGATAGACTCATTTCAGATCTACTAATCATTGCATAGGCTTCCTCTAAATGCCAGAGTTTGTACTAATCTTCTTGTCCATTCTCAGTCATTTCCCTGTGTAAGTCATGCTTATTTACTTACTTCTAAGGTTCAAAATGACCAATTGTTAAAAAAAAATGCCTTTCTTTGGCCTTTGAACATTTCCTTTCCAGATCATCTTATGTGCTCTGTAATACTCTGAATTATTAATACTTTCTACCCTTTAGTTTTCTTTAATGATCCTTTTGTTCTGTGGTTATTATTCATACCCCAGAATCAAACACCTTTTAATGTTAATTCTGCCACTGCTACATAGCTCATGCTTAGGCATTTAGTCAATAAAGAATAATGTAGCTTTAAAAGTGAGCAACAGCGTGGTCAGATGAAGGCCATGTGGCTCTCTACCTACAAGCTCCCCAAGGAGCCATTATGTTGTGATATTGTTGTAGCCCATGGTCAGCCGCCCTATTCTGTTACATGGAATTGGCTTGGAAAGGCTGACTGATGCTAATCAAAATGATGCCAAAGCATATAAACCATAATGAGCATTGAGATTGGGGATATAGTTTTCTCGTGAAGACGATGAGTGTAATGCATCAGAATCCCTGAGAAGTGGACTTAACCGGAGTTGCTCAGTGAGTGCAGTGAAGAGGACAGCCTTGAAAAATATCTCACCAAGGCTGTTTTGAACTTGTTGAATCATCCATCTGTACCGAATTACATCACTATATGAACCAAATAGTTTATATCTTTTATGAGATTTGTTAAACAAGGTCAACTTCAAGCTCCTGATCTTGCTGCTCTATTTTTGAGGCTGACTGTCCTTCCTCAGTTCACACAGTTTTTCTCCAGACTGGGGACAGTTATGCCCCTGCTTTCAAAATTATAATCATCTTCCACATCTGCTTTTCTTCTATTCAGGTCTCTCTAGTTTCTTGAAATACAAATTTGGAGCTAACCTCCTGGTTTTACTACAAAGGCTAATCCCATCAATTTTGTATGTATTTTACTAATTTGCTGACTACTAGTCAGTTTTTGGATGGGTGATTGACCTTTTCTTGAAGTCTCCAATGGCAACCAACATATGATAAAATATTTAAACTACCATCATTCTTTTCTTTTTTTCTTTTGGAGATAGGGTCTTACTTTGTTGCCCAGGCTAGAGTGCGGTGGTATGAACATAGCTCACTGAAACCTCCAACTCCTGGGCTCAAGATATCCTCCTGCCTCAGCTTTCTGAGTCCCTAGGGCTACATGTGTGCACCATGGTGCCTGGCTAATTTGTTTATTTTTTGTAGAGACAAAGTCTTCCTATGTTGCTCAGGCTGTTCTCAAACTCCTGGCCTCAAGTGATCCTCCTGCCTCAGTCTCCCAAAGTGCTAGGATTATGGGCATGAGCCACTGTGCCCGTAATTCTTTTATCACTTGCAGACTGACAAAGTACACATACTTTTCAACCAACTTCTCTATACATGGTGCATCATAAAACAGAAAAAAAAAATGCAAGCATTTAATGTAAAATACCTCAGAATAGGGAAATTGAGGAGTATGGAAGCCCAGCTATAATTATATAAATCAATCATAAATCAAACAAATTTGCATTTTATGGGAATTATCTCCACTGTATCCTAACTGCTAACCACACCATGGGAGTCCATACTGACAAGAAACTCACTGTTCCATGGAATAACCTAATGTGTTTTGGGATGACTCTAAAAGTTAAAAAATCCTTCCTTCTTATTGAGGTTATTGGTAAAAGTTTCTAATTCTTTTATTATGAGAGTAGTTTTCTATGCTTCTCATAATCATTGTTTTCTTCCTATCACCACTTTTAAGTTTTCCAGTGTTTTTTAAATGTTAATTTCCAGAATTGAACAAATATATGAATTTGGTCTGGAGGCACCATCCTTTGATTTAAAAACTTCGATGATTTTTAATGTTTTTATCATACTATGGGTTCATAACAAGATTGAGATCAACTAAAATCCAAAGTATTTTTTACAAATCCTGATGACAAACAAGGTTTCCCCATCCTGTAATAACAAAAAAACTCCCCTTGATTTGAAGTGGAGAACATTCCATGTCTTCTTGTGTTATGTCATTTTGTTCTAAGGGTTTTGCCTTTCATCTCTTCAGGCCCTTTTGAATTTTTATTTCATCGTGTAGTGTATTTATGTAGTTTAATGTAGTGAGAAAAACTAAAAAAAACCCCAAAACATAGGTCTTCTATGTCTCCATGAAAATATAGAGGCCATATTATAAATATTTGTATTTATAATATTATAACTATGATAAAAATATAAAAGGCCAATAGAAGATAAATATTTATATTTATAATGTTATAAATATGAGAAAGCTATTATATTCCAAAAGGCCAAATAGAAGATATTGTGTCACGACTTAGGGTTGTATTTTATTAATTTATTCACTAATTCATTCAAATGTTCATGGAAGCCTAGTACATGCCAGGCATTGTGTTAGGCCTTGGTGAATAAACAAACAAGGTCTTAGCCTTCATGATGCTGATATTTTAGTAGGAAAGATGGAAAATAAACAGAATCTAGTAGGAAATAAACAGAGGGATAGACAAGAAAATGATAGGGTTGGGTAGGTGGCCCTCTACTTTGGAGATAATGTCTGAATAGGTGACATTTAAACTAATACCTACACTTTGAGAAGGATCCAACTATTCAAAGAGCTGGGAGAAGCACGTCCCAGACAGCAGAGTACAGCAAATGCAAGCAGGAAGCAATGAGCTTGGCCTGGTTAAGAATAGAAAGTCACCAGCTCGACTGGAGCTTGGTAAACAGGAGAGAAGTAGGTGGAACAGATTACTCAGGGCATTGTAGATCACAGTTCAGAGTTCAGGTTCTTGTTTTCTTTCTAGATTGCCGGTAGCTTTTGTTCAGTT
Source organism: Lepilemur ruficaudatus (assembly GCA_963574885.1). Lineage (NCBI taxonomy): Eukaryota > Metazoa > Chordata > Mammalia > Primates > Lepilemuridae > Lepilemur > Lepilemur ruficaudatus. The sequence continues at coordinate 23,297 of CAUYRT010053610.1, forward strand.
AGTAAACAATCCATCTAACGGTACTACTTTCCAATGTACATCTCATGTCATCACAAGGATATCATGAGAAACTCAGTCAAATGTATTGGCAGAATCTTGGTTTACTCTATGGAGTATTTTTCCAATGTATGATGAAAAACAAACAAACAAGTTCCTTTAGGATTGTTCTTAGTGAACTGGGTTAGCTTGTTTGTTCAGTTCTTCTAGACCACTAGTAGATGTATCCATTATGGATTGTTGTCCGAGGTTAGACTCAAGCTAAGCAGTATACAATTTCTAGAATTTATGTTCTTGAAATTTGGGCCAAGGTTTTCCCCATCTTCTGTTTATTCAAAATGTTTTCATTTTTTCTGATTGCACAAAGATGGTCACAAACCAAGCCTACAAGATGATGCAATATTCAGTAGTATAATTTGCTGCGTTTAGAGCAACTCGATTCTTTCTGTATCTCTAGGTATATATTAGGATTCTCTCAGGTTCATTACATTTTAAGGTTAGAGGCACATTTTCTTAATAAAGAAGAGCGGAGCAGAACGGTACTTACCTGGTTTTGTCTCTGTCATCTGACAACTTCACTTCACATGTCCCAATACGTGGGCCACCATGCCCAGGTCAACTTTCTGTCTCTACACCTTCCTTTAAGCATCACTAACATATAATACCAAATAAGAGTCCAGTTAGCATTTTTTTGACAGAAATATTTTACTTGAACAACTAGAATTCCTAAATTGATTCTGTTGTCAGCAGAAGCAAAGAGCTCTCCTCGCTTGCTTCCGCTGAGAACAGCAGCCCACGATGTGGAGAAATTAAAAGCAGCGAACAGACATTGCACTTCCCTTTCAAAACTGAGAGTAAGAGTGAGGAAGGGATGGTGTGGATATAAGCCTATTGAGACCATCTCATATGTGATCATAGGAGCTAGAACACACTTGGCTATGACTGTTAGCTTTCCAGTTGTGTGCACTACGCAGAAGTGCACACTCCTTCTCACTTTGTGGTTTACATAAATGAAGCAAATCCACAACACAAATCTTAGAAGATTTGGATGTCCAAGGTATGTCTTAGCGCATAGAGAGCTAAGCATAAAGATGACCATAGCAAGTCACTTAAATTATCTGGCCCCCAGTTTTCCCATCTGTAAAATTAAGAGGTAGGAAAGATAATCCCTGAGACTCACATTTGTGCCTTAGAGCAAGATCTCCTTCCAGCTACGATACACTGTGAGTGTATAAAATTTTCTTCTTCCTGAATAGAAAGTTTGATCGTCTTTGTGGCTGTTAAAGCAGAACTAAAATATTTCTTTTTATTCTGTAGCAATTTTATGTGCAGCTTTTACATGAGACATTAGAAAATGGGATCAATTTTCCTTGGAGTTTCCAAAGAACTTTTAACATACACTCCATTTATCAGTTAATATCTCCTCTCTGCTGTATGAGCCAGCACTGTGTTGGATATTTAAAGTGACAAAATCAGGTGGTCAGTCTTAGGCCATTTTCTCAATAGAGCATTTTTTTTCGTAACATATTTAGAGTTTCTTGCAGCCAAATATTGTATGCTAGATGTTCATTAAGTCTTGTGTTGTCGTGTTTGAATAAATAATTCATTCTATCACAGCAACTTATCTATGTATAATTTGGTGAACAATATGTGATTTTAAGCCTTGCAAAATTTTAGGAATATCTTTGAAGAAACGGTGCTAACCTCTTTCAGATGTTGGTTGCTTCTTTAAGTTGACCTCATTTTATCCAGGAGTTGCCACAAACATCAATCCCTGAGAAACTTAACACACTTTTTTTAACCTAGAGGTTTAAAGACAAAAATCAGTCATAGAACATGTGTTATACAAGCTGGACACTAGGTAAAGGTATTTCTCTCAATGACCTTTTCTTCCAGCCTACTCAATTTTTATGGAATATATGCTTAAACATCATTTGCCACTCAGGCTATTCCCAATATGGAACAAATAGTAAGATTAAATTTCCAAAAGGAAATATTCAGTCTTTATAATTTATACTAAGGCATGGACAAAAGGTATGAGAGAAACAATAGTTAAAGGTTGTGTGAAGCCATATTCTGATTTGAGAGAGATAAAGGGGGAAGGAGGAGAGGAGAAAGATGAGGAAGAAGGTTATTTTCCTTTATTTATTTACTCTATTCATCAAATACTATCATTATCTCATTTTTATGGATACTTCTTTCTTCTTGGTCTTAACCGATCAAATTCTACCATACTGTCTTTGAATACTGAAGAGTAATTTGCAGGTGTTTCATAAATCTTGACCACAGAACCTGATTCCTGGTTATTAGGTGACACTGAAACAGGATATAACAAGATATATTTAATTAGGTAAATTGATTGATACATTAACTCTGTACATTGTCTAGAATGAAAATGGAAGTTTGGACTTGAATGAATTTGGAGACTCTGAATTGTTATCTCACTCCTAAGGACAAGCATAGAAGAAAAAGACCACTGTTTATTTTTTCTTTCTTCATTAAAAAAATAGTAATACCAAATTCTATAAAAAGCAGAAGTGCAACACGCATGTTTGTTTTTGGTGTGAAATAACACGCCACTGTCTTTCTGTGTGAGTGTGTATGTACATGCACACATCACGATGTGTGTTCATGTGCACACACACACCCTATCACCACCATGACTGCTCTGAAACTTTATGACTGCATTTCCTTCAAGGCTAGTAAAATGCTGAAAAATGAGAGGAAAATGTGGGTCCTAACATTAAGCCCACAGCATTTCCCATTCCAACACAGACACATGTTGTTGAACTTCCTTCTCTTTTGCTGGCTGTGAACACAATGTGTTATCTGTTATTCTCCTTAATTCCCCAAGAAGTAAAAGAGCTGCCCTTGGCCAGTTTCATAGAGAACAATCCATATTTGTTGAAGAAGAATAGTTAGGAGTGTTTCTTGCATGCCTTCAATCTCTGCATTCTGCAAAAATGTAGCATCTTTGGGACCATTCTGAATGAAGGGTGGGCCACCATTCTTTTGTGGCTACAGACTATAATTCTAATAGAGAAGTGATTCTTTTTCTTCTGATAAATTTTGTACTTTTTTTCAATGTGAATCGAAACTGCTTCTTTACCATCTCACACTTAATTGTTGTGAAAACTTATCTCAAGGACTCTCCATATCTAATTTTCACATTTTCTTCCAGAAAGCATTTGTTTCATGCAGGTACTTTTGGACATGTTATTTTTCCCCCTCTTTCTATCCAGGAACAGCTGGTGTCACATTTATTAGGGGCATCGATGTTACATTTTTGTGGCATGACAGTGGGTACGTTGCCAAAGTGAGAGAATTTAGGGTCGGGTAATCTAGCTGTGTAGCACTTCCTGGTGTTTGCGCCGGTGCCTGCGAGTTCTGATGAAAGTTGTGATGAAGAGCACACCCAGGAGCAAGGGGAGCAGTGGGTAAAATGTGTTCCTGAAAAGGCTTCTGAACATGGCATATTTCCCATGATTCTCTACAATTACAGAAAATACAATCCTGGTCAAACAATACAGTGTGTTCTGAAAAGAATAATTGTAAAGGGCACAAAAATACATGCAGCGCAATGCTTGCTTTCTTTTCTCTCTGTTCTGTAGCATAGGAGGAAACATGGCATTTGCGGCGTCTGTTCTTTAATGAGAGGGGAGTCAAGACTAAACTGAAAGATTTCAGATTGGGAAACAAGGGTAACCTTGTAAGGAAGAAAGAAGGACTAGTTACTTCTGGAGATGTTGGCTTAGAAATATGCCTGAGTTGGTGACACATTGACAGCAGAGTAGCTACAGCCAAGCCGACCAGGGCAGCATGTCCCTTTCTCGGATAATAAAGAACTAACCCCAAGTGATCAGCATTAAGAAAGTCAGCAGTAAGAAATCATGGCAAGAAAATCCTTAGAGTGCCTGAGATTTCTAGTTTCTCTTGGCCAAATAAACCATATGCATTATTAACAAATTAATAAGTGATAGCTATTGTCTGCTGTAGGAATAAAGGATGTGACTAATGAGAATTCACTAAAAATTGGGGGTTTGTTGTCTCAAATCAGTACAACTGTCCTCAAACCTGCCTGCATATCAAAATCACCCAAGAAGGAGGGTTTAGGAAATTTTAGAGGCATAAACCTCACCTCTAGAGCTTTTGATTTGGTAGGCTTGTGCTGATGCCAGGAACCTGTATTGATCAGAGTTCTGCAGGACTCCAACGGGAATTGAAGTTCCAGAACCTCTCCCCATAGCAGGAGGTGGCAGAGGGGAGGGACACAGCTTGGAGAGACATCCGTTCTCCTCCCCATCGCTCCATGGAAGGTCCCTTTACTAATCTTTCCTCAGCCATATCCCAAAAACAGATTCAGAAAGGATTCTGTGAAATACTGTGAAAACCATATTTCCTTTCTCTATTTACAAATGCTAGAAAAATATTTCAAGCCAAAAACGAAACAAAGTCAAACAGAAACCCCAAAGCCTAAAGTTTTATGCATATATTTGAAGACACAGTGGCTTCACTTGGCTGAATTATCTAATTATTATTAGATGTATTTTTTCACTTTGCATGCATAAAGGTAAATTTTCATTGAATAATAGCAATCCCAATTGCAAATATTATAAATGACAAATATGCAAACAGATTTAAATGGGTTCAAGAGTTCTGATGTGCAATTGCTTGGGGTATAACTGGGTAGTGATCTGTTTTCTACCAAGTCACTGCTTTTAAGTCTGAGTAGGCAACTGCTGCTGCTGTTTTGTCACCTTCCTCTATGCAGTGGGCTTCCTCAACTGCTGTGAAAGCTCATTGCACAGATCAAGACCTCTCTTTTTTAAGGACAGAGAAACAAAAGAAGGGAGATGGTATGGGTGATTCTCCCTTCCAAGCATATTTTGCTCTCCCCTGCAGTGTAATGATATATTAATAAATCTTAAACATGTTGCCCCTATCGCTTCCTTGTAAGTACTTGTGACTTGAAAATGTTGCACCAAAAAATAAAATAAATAAATCAACAAACAAATAAATAAATAAATGCCAGAGCACATTGCAGGAGGGAGAGGGGGAGGAGCTGTGTGTAGGAGACACGGGCTCTGGAATATAAAGCATCTTCTTTCCATGTCATTAGCAGCAAAAGTGGTAATATTTTTTTTTCTCTTTCCTGCTAATATTAAGCTCTGTGTGAAGATAAGAGGGGGGTGTTGCGAATATATCAAGGAGGAAAAATTCACAAATATAAAAGGACATGTTTTTCGACTTGACTATTTTAAGACCTACTTCAACATTATGAAAAAAATTTTCAGATCATAGATATTTCATAGGCAAATGAGAGATTCTGTTGTCTAATGGGAGGTTCCAAAGAAGAAAGAAAAGGAAAAAAGAAGTAGCACTCTGTTGACTTCTGAATACTTAGAGAATTCTAAGTTTTGATGTTTTGAATTATTGCCCTAAGGTTGAAAATTACAGGAACTAATTCTAACTAGGTAGCACCTGGTTAAAACTGGTGCTGAATTTGTGTGAGTTTATTTTTAATCAATAGTAAAGGACAACTTCACATTAATGTAGACTGACACTGGGTTCTTTAACTTTTTAAAAAATTTTTTTGGTTAAAAATTTTAAAAAGACCTTCATCCCGTCTTAATTGTCTGGTTAGGAATTCAAACACAGCATAAAAATAAAGGATTACTGTTCCACTTTGAAAATTATGTACAGGCACAGATTTTTGCACACTTCCTTAACTTGTCATGTATATGCTACCATTCTGAATTCTTAGTGCTTCTGCTAAGAATAAATGGTAATTGAGTGAACAAATGAATCAAATGAGTTAAGGTTGTTAGAGGGCCTGAGTGTACTTCAGAAACTTAAAAACCAGTGACTCAGAGAAGCAGGTGGCAGAGAACAGGAAGAAGCGTGACCACCTGATGAGTGCCTGGGTGGTGGAGGCGTCTGTGCACAGCTGAACTCCGCAGCAGAAGCCCTGCGGGGTGACAGACGTTCAGGACTTCATCTCCTATACGGCAGACACAACTATCTGCTTCAAAGAGAAGGCTCCGTTCTCTGGTGCAATTGTTGAGAGTGGGCAAGCTGTAGATGTCCAGAAAAGTCCGTCTGCCTCTCCTATATTTTTTTTCCCAACATTAGCTCCCTTTTTGGTAGTAACCATCACTGCTGGAGGATCCCTCTGCTGGTGTGTCCTGCTGTCCCAAGCCCACAGTCACAGTCGCTGGCATGTGCACAGCAGAAGCAACCTTGGAAATCTAAGACCTTCCCCTCCTCTTAGGGTAGGAAGGAAGTGAGAGATGGGTTGAGGAGCTAGATGTCATTATGGATCTCAAACTAGAATTGGAGAGACAGAGGCATGGCTCACTAAAGAGTCAATGAGCCCCTGCCCCTGCCCTCCCCTGACCCCCAGATTTCCAGGGTCAGTATGGGGCACTTTGGATACACAGTGAGCTTGGCAAGGACAGTCCCTGCCTTCATAGAGCTTCTGGATTGACTTTGTGCAGCAGAGTTAAACTTGGATCTCAGCTTAAGTGACTTCATCTAGATAAAATGGCATGACAATGACAATGCCACTTAGTGTTGTGAAAATGTATACAAAGCATCTGTCTAGAGTCTGGCTAATAGCGGACAATCAGCAAATACTGTTTTTTTTTTCTTTTCCTTCCTCTTCCCTGCTGATCCTGAAACGTAATAGCCAATGTAGAAACTTTTAAAAAACAATAGACAGATGGTCAGCGGCAGATTCCTTGTACCTTTATCATCGGCACACCCCCTTTGTTTCACCACATGTTTCTTTTTGGTGATGATTTCATTTCACCTCCAAGGTTGTCCTTGATGTTCCTTTTAACCTAATTCCACCCACATACCATATGCTGGAGGATGTTGGTATAGAGGAGAGGCACTGAGATTTGCTCTGCATCCTGCACCTGCCTGGGGCTGGACTTGCCTATATATAGATACAAATGTGCAACAGGAATCTCTGAAATGTCAAGCCAAAGGAACAGGCAGGTCCCTTTGGTCTGCTGGGGAGTGTGCAGAGTGGTGTTGACAGACTGGCATGGCAGCACTATGAAATCCCTGAGCGCAGATGGAAGGACTCCAGCCCTACTCTATCTATGCTCTTTCTGAGCTGCCCAAGCTTCTAAGAGCTCAGTTCAAAGCAAGCCTGCTCGGGAGGGAGGTGCGGTACCCCATAGCTGCCTTTAGGACTGACTGAGTATATAGGCTCCAGAGTCTTTCTGACTTGGTTCAAAACCACTCTCCACCATGTACAAGCTGTGTTACTTGTAGCAAGCCCATCATTAATGGGAGCCTATGTACTCTAATTTTAAAAATGGAGTGCAAGTAATAACCCATCTCATATAATAAAGCCCAGCTGAATAAATAACACCCACCTTCACTTTTTATTTTACATAGTTCAAAAACTTCAGTGTCATCCTTAATTTATTTTTCTTCTCCTGATTCAATCTACCTATCATCATATCCTGCTGACTTTATCTTCAAAATAAAATTAAGAATCCATATTCAAACATGCCCCTCAGTTCCTTCTGTTCCTAGGATATCTTTTCTGGGAAGCTGCTCTGACTACTCTATATCATGGCCCCTTGTCTTTCCTCTTCTTCCAAGTTATTTTGTCCATGGAACTTATTTCCATATAATGTAGTATATATTTCTATTTTCTGTCTCCCTGTTATGGTCTGAATGTTTGTGTGTGCTACCCAAATTTATATATTGGAATCCTAACCCCCCCCCAAAGTATAGGTGGGATTAGGATGTGTGGCCTTTGGAGGTTCTGCCCTCATGAATGACATTAGTGTTCTTATAAAAGAGGCCCAGGGGAGCTTGTTCAGCCCTTCTGCCATCTGAGGTTAGAGTTAAAAGATAGCAGTCCAGGAAGTGGGCTCTCTCCAGCTACTGAATCTGTCAGCAGGTTGATCTTGGACTTCCCTGACTCCAAAACTGTGAGCACTAAATTTCTGTTGTTGCTTATAAGCTATCCATTTTATGACATTTTGATATAGCAGCCCGAATGGATTAAGACATCCCCTCCCAGACGATAAACTCCATCATGACAAAGATTTTGTATGTTTTGTTCACTGCTGTATCATCTTCAACTTGTGCATTGTCTGTAATGAAATCGTTCTTATGAGGATCCAGGTCAAGTAAAGCATTTAGCCCTTTGATTAAACCAGAAAATATATGTAAATCACCTAGCAGAGTACCTCTGTGTTTCTCCTTATGCATTTTGAATCACAGGGAGCTTTTCTTTGATGCTATTCAGCAGCAACGCAAGCTAACTTCAAATTCTAGGACACTGCTTCATGAGAATCTCCCAAAGGACAAGTTGCTAAATCCTTTTTAGAAGGAAAAAATACTATCAAGCTTACTGTGTCAAAAACAATGTACAAAGCTTGCATATAAGTTAAATGATAACACTGCTTCTCTGTAGCAGTGTTTCTGTATGTCTGGTTGCCAACCACCAGCATCAAAATCATCTATACTTTAACATGAGATGCGTGTTAAAGTATAGATATCAAGGACTTGAGCCTGATTCTCTGTTCTAGAACTACTTTATAGCCATGCTTTGTACATTGCTCTTCCTAGAACATTTACATCAGCAGCAACAGCAGCAGCCCCTGTCACCAGCTGTCAGAAGCACATACAGAGTGTCCTGTAAGTGGCTCAGGGGGTCAGGTGCTGAATCAAGGAAACTCACACAATCCTTGCCCCAGACATCTAAGATACATAGATTGATTGAACCAGTAGGTTCTAACTAGATCAGAATAAAAATACTAAACTTACACTTGAATATGAAGTCAGGTATTTTTATATCACAAGTAGATTAAGAGTGTTAGGGGAGGGGGTAAGGATGATGGTTCACTGTGTAAAGAAAAATACCAAGACAACAGGCCTTTAGCTACGTATGTCAGAGCTGTCTAGTCTGAAAGAGGCAGAGGGTCATGACAAAAGATTAGAAACTTTAATTTTTGTGAAAGTCAACTTGACTGTGCTTCTATTTCTGTGAATCTTAGAAGCATATACCCATATGGGAAATTCTTCATCTCGAAGAAGAATGCAGAGCAGTATGATGTTAAATGTATAAATTACCCCAAATGTCCAGAATCTGTATTTAATTAATCATAAATTAATCTGTATTAATTTATCATAATATGATATTGACCCCTGCAACACACAGAACCCAACATGATTGACTTTTATAATTAATTTTATTTTAGTGATAGAAAAACAGAATGAACATAATTAATTTCCATTTTTCTTAAAACTTAGAGTTCTAAAAATCTTTTCTTTGTTTGAATGAAACACCAGAAGAAAGAGTATTGCCAGTGTGCAACTTGAGGTTATAATTCATTAAAACTTACCAGGAGTTACCTAGGTAGGTGGAGGCTTCAGCCAAGGTCATTAAAATCCACAGGTGCAAGCAAGACTTGTAGTCAAAATTACTGTGGATTCTATCATTGGATGATGAAATAAGATAAAATGGGATTCTTAAAAAGTAGCACTTCAGTTTTCTAAGACATTTTTAAAATGAATATATGCTATTTGAGTCGTTTCTAATAAAGAGCCTAACTAATCTCCTAAGACGTGAAAGATTAAATTGCTTTTACACTTTTACTAAATGTATTAAGCCAGGGTGATTTTTTCACAGCCCTTTCCAATCACCTACATCAGAGTTTTTGTGCTCATCATATGTTTCCAGGATGGAATCTAGACCGTGCACTAAAAAACATCTTATTTCAAATTCATGAAATATAGCCCACCATTTTCTTTTTGTATCAATGCAAACTCAGCTGTATATGATAGTGAAAGGTAAATTCTTTCATCTGACACAGTCTTGTGGGAGTCTCTATCTGATTCCATAAAACATTTGAATACTCTGAAAATGAATTCTGATAATTTGGTTGGGCAGGAATGAACATCTGTATGAAGTTTTGGCAGATGAACAGAAGAATGACCAACAACTGTGTGGAGGTCTCCTTTCTTTATTCTTATCCTATGAGATTAAAAAAAGTTTACAACCCTCAAATAAGGGCAGCTTCCGCATTTCTCTCTGGGAGGGACCAAGAGGCAATATTAAGCTTGAAAAGGAGGGAGATTTGTCTTAAAGCTACATTTGAATAGCAAGTAGTAGTTTTTACTTAGGATATATGTTAATCAAAAGTGTAAAATTTTTCAAAGATGCTGTTACCCACCTCTTATATGAGATTGATATATATGATCAGATGAAAAAGATTAATTTGGGCAATTAAGTCACTTTACAGAGAAGAATAAGGGTTTCTATTTCATGGGCATTCACTCATTTCTGAACAGCTTTGATTCTGAGATCCACACAAAATTGTTGATTAAATTTATGAATCACAAAAGTCTGTCTGAATACCTCTTCCTTTTCAAATACATAAAATCCCACTAGTGGGAAATTTGTTTGTGAGAATATATGTTGTGAGAGCATATATATGCTTTACAAAATACTGTGTTTACATGTGATTATAACAAGGTCTCTTAGCCAATACGGCTGTCAGAGAACACTAACCACAGCTTTCGTTGACACTGTTGTAGTGGTATATAGAATTTAGGAATGAATCACGCATGCATATACATGCCTGAAAACATGAAATCATTGAATAGAAGGAAGGACCTAAATTGTTATAGAGTTGAACCACACAATCTATATGTATCAGTGAGTCAATACTCAATTAATAACATTTTAGAATTGAGCATCCTATAAATTAGAAACTTGAGAAATCTGATACTTCCACATCGGATCAATAACAATCAGTGCTTTCTATTCATGTCTTTATTGTTAGAATTGTGTGGCTTATAGAAGTATAAAAAAATAAAGAAGAAATTCAATTATTTAGCATCAGTCCTATTTGATGGCCTTTTGGGGACCTGCCTAATGAGTCTAGAATTTTAGTACATTCTCTGGCAGAAAAGCACCATTGTTGCCAAGTGCCAATGTTGCCAATCTCAGTGGAACAATGGGCGAAATACTTTGGATTTCCTGAAGCATGATGTTTATGCTCCAAGCTTATTCCCAACTAAAGTGGGACCTTCTCAGATTCAAAGTAGTTTTTATCCATCACACATCCATCATATGTTGCGAGTGATATATTTCACTGCAAACTTTATTTTATTCAATGCTACTTGATAATTTTGGCTTACTGAGCAAGATGCTATTTATTAAAAATATAAATAAAATAATTATTTTGGTTTCTCACCATATTGTGACCTTGTAGTACTGTTTTTTAATATTGGAAAAATAAGACTTTCTGTTCATCAAACTGTTGAAAATATGTGTCAGCAACAGTGCATTCTATGAACCATGAAGAAAGATGTCAAAATTCACACCATTGCCTAATTAAGCATTTTCCTCAAACATATTCCCCAAAGCTCTACTGTGTTTTTAAATTTTCTGTTACTTATTAATAGAAGTACACATAGAAATTAACTGTAACATAATTATGATAGATAAGCATTATAGAGAATATACTTAGGAAAATATCATTATTTTGGGTTCTTAATTAAGCCATGTTCCTAATAACCACTACAAGGCAGAAGTATACCTTGATAAGGATACTTGGTAAAGGCATGAGAAAGAAAAAGAAAGTTTTAATATTATATATAATATTATATATACACAAAATATGCATAATACATAATACATATACATATATGATAATACATATATAAATATGTATACATAATATTATATACCTATATATATAAGTTTTAACATTAAACTGTATTTTAAATGCCATAGGCTAGCTTATAATTTAAAGAGACCAAAAATTTAAGAATACAGTGAAGTCCTTTTCTGTGTAATATGGTCATTATCTCCATTATTCTAAATTATCTAGTTTTTTTTTTTAATTTGTGCCTCATATTTGATGTTTTTCAAAGCCAGGCAGACTTGTGGACATGTATTTTAAAATTAAATATAGTATTTAGTTTAATAGCATTGAAAATACACGTTAGTATACCTGTACTATTGCTATATCTAAGTCTTTAAAAAATGAGTAATTTCTCGGAATTAATTATCCTTTACATAGATAATCACAATACTGAAAAAAGCTATTAGGCTTATAGTAGGAAGACAACAGACACCCCAAAGCTTGTGATTTTAGGACCAGAAATGTATTACAAGGACCCTAAGGCTAAAAGAACCACAGAAAGAAAGGATAGAGAGAGGTTTGAGCTGCAGATTAATTAACCCTCAAATGACTCTATTTATACAAAGAAAGTTTTGTGGAAATCTTGAGGAGCATGGGGGTTGCTTTTTAAGCTATGAAGTTACTCAAACCCGAAACTCTCCAGTAACTTTCTCCTTCACTTGAAGCTCTGGAAAGGAATGTCTAGTATGATGAAAAAAGGCAACAAACTAACTGTAATTAACTTTTAAATTGCAAGAGATTCTGCTTTTGTAAGCTTGTAATGGACCGTTTTAATATTCTTTTTCTGTGTGTGAGAGACTTCGTGCATTTCTTGTTTTCCTCCAAAAATTTAGCCTTTTAGGTCGTTATGCTTTTAAATTTCTATATATTTGTTATAGTTCCTACAGTAAGTGGATATATACAATGATACAATTAAATTAGAATCTGTCATTAGATCATCATATAAAATTTTCTTTTAAGCTTTGTCAAATGGAATCTCCTAAGCATATACATCAAATTCAACATCTCAAGTTATAACTTTTAAAATTTGTTCTTTTTCAAAACATTTGAATGATGACTGTACTTTCTGTGTTAAAAAAAAAATGACCTTGTATATAATTTGTAGTGAGTTGTGTGTGTTCTCATCAGCTCCCTCTGGAATATTCCATAGTGAATGTTTGGCTCTGGCTATGTGTGGAGGAGAATGGTGAAGAATGTGGTGGGTCGTGCTGCAGGGGACTGCTCAGGCAGGACAGGTCTCCTGGGGAACCCTCAGAGGTAGACTTACCAGGGGACTAAGGAAGGCCAACATAAGATGTACAAACACCTGCAGGGAACCAGAGTCTTAGCATGGTTATATTGTTAGTAAAATTTGTCTCTTTCCAATCTGACTTCCTTCCTATCACCTCTTCACCTCACATTGAAGATTATTGAGTGGTTGTGGGCATTTTTGGTGTCTGGCTAAGGCATAATTGAGTTGAGAATACTTGTTACGTTTAATGGGACATATTTTGTGTTGTTTGGTCACTTCTATGCACAATTAAATGAGAGCTAAGTGTCCTGGCACAGCAGTGGCTTCCTGGGATTGTCCTTTGTGCCAGCTGACCTGGCATCTTGATACAAAGGTGTCTGATGATCTGAAAAGATGTTTTGGAATGTTTCAATAAAATAAGTGGGAAATTAGACTTGAGTTAGATGTGTATGATTGATCTCTTCATCTGTCTTCTTTAAAGTCTTGAAGAACTCAGAGAAATTTCACATTGAAAATGTACAAACCTGAAACAAAGTGATGAAATCAATAGGTGTTATGCTAACATTGAGTACATAATTACAACCAGATTTTTTTCAGGGCATAGCAAAAGCAATGAGGAAGTGACAAATTTCTAATAGAAGTAGTGAATAGATTCTTGCATTGAACCATTTGAGGGAATGATATAAACACATTGGGAGAATATTAAAATTTCTTGGTGATTTAATGCAAAATACTAATAATATGAAATGTCTGATTTTGAATCAAAAGTGTAGTTTATGGCTGAGTAGTACTTACCTCTTGTATTTACCTGGGTGAAGCTGGAGACCATTCTTCTAAGGGAAGTATCACAAGAATGAAAAAACAAGCACCACAAGTACTCACCATCAAATTGGAACTAATCAATCAACACCTATGTGCACATATGGAAATAACACTCATCGGAAATCAAGCAGGTGGGATGGGGGAGGAGGGGATGGGTAAATTCACACCTAAGCTATAATACACACTATCTGGGGGATGGGCACAGTACAAAAACAATTTATGCAATCAAATTGTTTGTACCCCCATAATATCTGAAAAAAAGGGTAGATTATTATATTTGAAACAAGAAGCAGTACAATTTAGTCAAAGTATGTGCCTGAACTATCTACACAGTTTTGCCATACTAACAGTAGCTTGTTTATGCCAGCAGCTAAGAAGCCTGGAGAGTGAGTGGCGATGAAATCATGAAAGGCATTTTCCACAGCTTGTTGAGAATTGAATATTTTTCCTTGCAAGAAGGGGTCCAAAGCCTGGAAAAAGTGGTAGGCAGTTGATGCGAGGTCTGGTGAATACGGTGGATGACAGAGAGTTTCTAAGTCCAGTTTCTGTAGTTTGAGCAGCGTTGTTTGTGGGACATGTGGTTGAGCATTGTCTTGCAAGAGGATTGGCCTGTCTCTATTGACCAATTTGGGCTGCTTAATCGCAAGCATCCTCATCATTTCATCCAAATTGTTGCAGTAGATATCCGCTGTAATAGATTGAGCAGGTTTCATGAAGCTGTAGTGGATAATGACAGCACTGGACCACCAAACACACACCATTAGCTTTTTTTTAACGAATATTCGGTTTTGGACTATGTTTCAGCACTTCATCTTTATCCAATCATTGTGCCGAATGCTTGTGATTATCAAAAAGAATGCATTTTTCATCATGTAACAATACAGTGTAGAAATGGTTCACCTTTATGTTGTGACACAAAAAAAGGCAAGTTTCCAGGTGATTTCTCCTCTGATGCTTATTTAATTCATGCAGAACCCGTCTATCCCCCTTCTTTACCTTGCTGATTTGTTTCAAATGGTCCAATATTGTTGGGATAGTAACGTCCAACCTTGCTGCTAATTCACATGTAAGCTGAGACGGATTCGCTTCCACTACAGCTTTCAGCTTATCATTATCCAGCTTGATCTCAGGTTGCCCATGTGCCTCATTTTTAAGATTAAAATCACCAGAATGGAACTTCTCAAAAAACCATGGATGTACTGTGTGTTCATTACCAACATCCTTCCCAAACATTTTGTTGATGTTTCAAGCTGTCTGTGCTGCATTGGTTCCACAACAGAACTCATTTTTGAAAATAATACAAATTTTTGACTTAGCCATGGTTTCACAAAAATTACTCAACAAAATAATTTGAAAGATAATCACAAGCCAAAACATACTTTTGAAAGACTGAGGATGTACCTTCACAATAAACGTAAAACAAGTAATGTCAAAGTGAAATATCAGAGATATCAACTGTCTTAAGTACTTAAGCAAAGTACTTAAGCAAATCAGATATTTCATACTTAATAACCTAATAGTGAAGATAATATAATTCATGCTGCATCTTTACATTGAAGTTATCAATGACAACCTGGTTAATGAATATCATTAATTCAAAAAATACTTAAATTAGTCACAGCAGGAAAAAAAACTCAAAATGCTTAAATGTAAATATTTTTTCAAACTTGACAACTATCATGAAATATACATATTATTAACAATGATTTGAGAAGTTGGAAGTAATTTTTAAAGACTCTCAATAATAAAAAACAACTTTCTATCAACCAAGGTAGAACAAAGGTCAGCAAACTTCATTCCACGTTTTTGTATGGACTATGAGCTAGAATGATTTTTGTACTTTTAGATTATTGGGCAAAAAAAGAATAATAAGGTTACATGATGTGAAAATTATATAAAATTATCAAGTCAGGCTCCATAAATAAGTTTTATGGGCACACAGCCATGCTCATTCATTTCCGTGTTGTCTATTGCTGGGCTTTTGTGCTACCACAACAGAGACAAATATTAATAGTTATGACAAAGACAGTGTAGTCCTCATAGACTAAAAATTCACTACCTAACCTTTTATAGAAAAAGTTTGCCAGGCTCTGATGGTAGAGGAAAGACTAATTTGATTCTCTCCATAATAAATGATATTACAAAATCTTTCTTACATAAAAAGATGATCAAAGAGTATGCAGCCCAAATATGTAAGAAAAAGAGTATGGTAGTATTGAAACAGCTAATTTTATAAGCATATCTTGTTATCCTCCTGGATTTTATGCTATTTGCAGTAGTAGCCCTTTCAAACTTTGTATGTTGTTGTGATTACTTTTATTAATATCATTCCAAATACTCACTTTCACTTCTAATTTTGTATTTATAATTTTCCCTTTTTCTTTTTCTTTTTTTTTTTTTTTGAGACAGAGTCTCACTTTGTTGCCCGGGCTACAGTGAGTGCCATGGCGTCACCCTAGCTCACAGCAACCTCAGACTCCTGGGCTCAAGGGATCCTTCTGCCTCAGCCTCCCGAGTAGCTGGGACTACAGGCGTGAGCCACCATGCCCGGCTCATTTTTTCTATATATAAGTTGGCCAATTAATTTCTTTCTAT
>CAUYRT010053611.1:0-12333 GCA_963574885.1 Lepilemur ruficaudatus
TTTTTGTTCTTGGGTCTGGTTGGTTTTTTTATTAATTCGTCCTTATTTTTCTTTTCCTTTTTTTTTTATTTCACCTTCCTGTATGGGACCGCTAATTAAAATATTTTTTTTTTTTTTTTTTTTTTTTTTTTTTTTTACTAATGTGGTATTTCTTAAATTGAAAGGAACATGAGCTTGAAAAGAGATTCTTCTCATCCTCCTTTACCCACTCAAGGAACACAGCTTGGCAAAGTACTTGAATTCATTGTATTTGCTTGGCTTTGCTTTAGTATTCAATGCCAGAATATATAATAACAAGCAATCTTCTAACAAAGTAACTGTCAGTGAGTTCAAGTAATCCTTTGAAGAAAGTTGTGATTTGTTTAATTACTTTGTATATCTCTTGATGAAAAAGTCGGTAGATGCCATTAATTCTGACTACTATTTTTGGCAATGAAGCTGTTAAGCCTTGTTAATTAGAAAACTATAGTGAGTGTTATTTTGTTAAGAAAAACTGAAACGGTTAATAATTGTTTATAACATTTTGCAATACCCATAATGGTGATCATCAGCATCATTCCTGAAATCTGATATTTTTCAGGGACTGACAATATTATATGATTTGCTGCTACACAATCTTTATTACACTTTTTCCAATGAGCATATGTAAACCTGATTTAAGTTCTCTAAACCACACAAAATAAGCTGTTTCAGGTAGTGTTAATTATGAAAACGTTAAATAGACTTTGGTAAAAATATCCTGTTTGAGACCTATTCAAAACTGCCTTATTGTTTGGTCAATTGTGCATGTGTGGAAGATTCAGGTAATTGAATCTTTATATTAATTTTGGATGTGAGAAGGAAGATCAGAAATAGAGACGAAGACAGGAAGAACCAGAGAATGAACAACTACAGTCTTTAGAAAAGTTTAAAGATCAAGTTAGAAAAACTCTGCTATGTTCTCCTCATTTGAACTTTCATTCTATCTCTTTCATCTTATTTAAAAGTATAATATCCTAATGTTAATAGTGTTTCATTGTGTTCTTTTTATTACTCAAACAGACTAAGTCATTTGAGTTCAGGAAATGTATTATACTCTGGCTGATTTTCCCACCTACAAGTGAGTACAAAGTGTTTTTTTTTTCCTTAAAATGAATTCAATAGGTATTTGTTGAAATAATTAAAGAAAATGTCACCCTAAATAATTTTATTTAGCTAAGATGAATATTCTCAGCTCTTCTTGACCAGATCATCTCTGTCTTCTGTTGAAGTCACAGATGGCAAACCCAAGTCCAGCTAGGTTTAATCATGAATATGCATTGTCAGTATATAGAGTGAAAAAGAAGATTGAATATCACAAAATAATAGTCCTCACTGAAGCTGAAAATTTTCAAAACCTATGAAGATTTGATACCTTCTAATTGTAAATATATTAAATCATTGTCAAATTTATAATAGACACATAAAAAAAGAGACCTCTATTGAAAACTGGCTTAGGGATCCTAGACTGGCACTGACCGATAGAACTTTCTGTGACAATGGAAAGTCTGATATCTCTGCTGTTCCATATGGTAGCCACTAGCCATATGTGGTTATTTAACACTTGAAATGTGGCCTATGTGACATAGAAACTGAATTTTAAATGCATTATTTTAATTAATCTAGACATAAATAGCCATGTTTGTCAGTAGCTAGCTACACACCAGACAATGCAGTGAGAACTTTTTGCAAATCGAACTCCAGACTGTTACCTTTCCTCTCTGAAACTTGAGGGGACAAGCTTTGTGCCATTCATGACTGTGAAGCAATAGAAAGAAAATAAAATTAAAAGATGTGGCATTGAGAGTCTGCTGAACCTATCACAGACTGGGACTTAGAACAATAGGTAGGCATTATTGAAGATGCTATCTATGTGCTAGGCATTAATTAAAGGGGTTTTAAAGCTCTATCTTATTTCTGTCTTGTAACAACCCTTTGAAATTAGTAATATAACTACACCCACTTTATTGATGAGGAAAATGAAGCCCAGCGAATGTAAGTAACTTGCCCAGGGCCACCAGACTAGTAGGTGTGGGAGCCTGGACACACTGGATACAAACATACAGACTGGCTTCAGGACAGAGCCTCCAAGTACAGCTGCCATTGTTCCTAAAGCACATGCCATAATTTACCAAACCTAAGATACTGTTGATTTAATGTTCCCCATTATTTTATCCACCTTTAAGGAAAAAAAGTTTTTCCTTAACTGACAGGTCATTAATTATAAAATACAAAATGTTATGATGTGGAAAAAGTGTGACTTAGGATGGACGAAATATTTTAGTATTTCTGATAAGACTTTCTAGTTAAAAGTAATACTCTACTTGTGAGTAAAGTACAGAAATTTGGGCTTATTTGTGGCTCTTAAACACATAACAGGAAAAGCATACTAATATGGCTTGGAAGTCAGAGACTAGAACATATGTACTAAGATTGAATTTTAATAAAACTATTTCAGAGGCTACTCCTCTTATAGGAAATAAGGATCGGAGGAGATTCATTGAATGTTGATGTTTATCAACCCTGATTATTCACTGTTTAATCCATGACCAAACTCTCCATACTTAGTAAAGGCGAAATGCAGATGCCGATAAAACAGGACTACATTAACCTTGATTGTGAGAAGACAGCATTCTAATCTACTTCTGCCTTATCCTTGACTTGCCAAAAACAGGGAGTGCAGCAACCATTAAGCATGTTTGGGCAGCGGTGAGGAATCTAATGGGGCTACTAGAACATACAGTAGGTTTGTTTATAAGGGGAAGATGCTGGAAAAGTATCTTCAATTTAGTACAGTGTCACAATGTCTTCTTGATACCTAAATGCTGAGATACTTTACTTGGAAAGCCTTCCTTTTTACCGTAGAATGATGTGTAACATATTATAAGTGCCAATTGGTTTTTATAGCATCTGCACTATAGCAATGATGTGATTGCATTATAATGATGTATTTTCAAGTCTTTCTTTTATACAATACACTTTCTGTGTTGCTGGCTGTGTGTTTTCATTGTTAATACCCAGAAAACTCCTGGAACATATCAGAAAATCACTTTTATTGAATTAAAAAAGAGCTATCCTATCATGGGTACTTAATGACTACCAGGCAGAGAGAAAAATTATCATAAGTGCTCTTAGGTACTTACAGCACTGTCCAAATATAGTTAACATTCCAGAAGACCTCTACATCTTACTGCAGCAGCTAATGATATAGTGGGCATATGTTGTCTGGTCTGGCCAGGACCCATCCTCCCTTCTAGTACTAGAGGCTGTTTCTGGTGGGGTTGCTGAATTGTTAGGATATAGGTTTAGAGCTGGTTGGAGATTTTTGGCTCCCATGTGGGAAAAATCTGCATGAGAATGAAATCATCACAGAAGAAAATAGAATAGAGAAAAGTGGGAAAAGGGTTCGATGCCCTCATTTGAGCATCTATATCTACCATTAAATAAATTTTTCAACTACATAAACCAATGATTTTCCCCTTCTCCAAGCTAAAATAAACACTAGGCAAATAACTTGTTGAATTGGTATGCAGCCCTTTCAATGATGGAGCATTGAAACAAAATACTTTAGCCTTCACACAAGTCCCACTGAGTGACTATTATATATATGCCAGACATTTTCTCACCCAAAATATGGAAGGTTTTATTTATTGATCCAAATGTTGAACTATTTAACCTGTCTCAGTTACTACTCAGTACTCAGTTATTACCCATAAAAGTAGCATCCCCTTGCTAGGCTTTGGTAGAGCAGCTACATGTGGAAATGTGAGTATCACAAGAATGTCCTAATGTACACTTCATATCAGGTACTGAATGAAGCTAGAAGCACTCTTGCCCTGTAGAATGCTTATCCAATTCTTTTGACATGTATTTAATTTTAACTCTTTTCCAAACATTATAATAGATATTATATTTTGAAAATTAAATCAGGACCCATGATCTAATAAAGATTGTTTAATTCTATGGCTCTAAAGAAAATAAGGCTATTCATAATTTTTAACCTACTAATTAGCCAATTAGGAGACAAGCATACACTGGAAATAATGACAGAATGGAGTAAAAATTTGAATTCCAGTCCAATCTGGACATTACCATCTACAAAACCAGTCATGATGGGCAATTTTTTCAATCCTTTTGAACCATGACTTTTTAAGAATAAGCACATAGGATTAGATTATTTCCATGGTTTTTTTCAATCTCATATAATCATAACATATGGAATGATATCCTGAAGAGTTCATCTGTGAGAATTCTTTGATTCTGAAGAGAATTATACTTAAATTGTGCCTGGGAAGCAGCCACGAAGTAAGAAAACTCACATCGCACTTTATTCAATGAGTCTTCTCTTTGACTAATGCATTCCATTTACTTAATGAGACTTATTTCCCCAAGCCTGGTTTATGGAACTCAACTAAATAATACTAGAAATAGGATTCAGAAAAAGCTCTATGTGTAACTTACCTCTAAAATGTTCTATTCCTAATATAAATAACTTTTTTCTCTTAAAAGCTCAGAATAATACCTAACTTAATTGAAAACTACATATCAGGCACCGTGCTGAGTGCATTATATGAATCATCTAATTTAATTCTATTCTAATTTATGAGAGAGCTAGTTAGTGGCTGATCACGATTCAACATTTTGCCTATTTGCCCAAACGTAAACTTAAGTTTCCAAATCAAGATTAGATTCTATTAAAATATTTTCCTTATTCTCTTTATTTATGTATTTTAAAGATAACTTTTTTCATTTTATGTATAACTTCAGAGAAAACTACAGAATTGGGAAACTTACAGTTTCAAATAATGTATAATTTTTGTAGCATAATTTTATTTCTCCTTTGGAGTACACTGCACTAGTTTTTCTATTTTATAGTGCTATCATTGTTTCACTCAGGATGTGTTAGATTATGCCATGATAACAAACATCCTCAAAAATCCAGTGTCACACAGCAAAGATTGTTCTCTCATGTAAAGTCCACTGTAAGTTTGAGCAGCTCTCCATGGCAAGTTATCTTCATATGGGCAAGGCTGGAGACACCACCTCCTTCAGCAGCAACATCTCAATCATGTGGTCCCCTTGGTCACTGCAGTGGAAGAAAATGAACCACTAGCAACTAAATTCTTCAGTCTAGAAATCACTTTTGCTTAAAAATTCATTGGGCACAACTGAAAAAGGGGCTGTTTGTTTAGAAACAGAATTTTCCATGTCTCTAGAGAAGTGGAACCTGGATAGGAGAACACCAGCAATATCTTCCACAATCATCTTCATCACATTATTTTCAAGGTCGCTGTGTATTTCTGTTACCAGGTGAGCAGAAGGTAAAGGAATAAGAAAGATCATACCGAAGAAATTTATTTGCCCCAGGCTTAGAAGTGGCACTTCAGCTAGAATTCGGTCATAGCTGACTTCGAGGGAAGCCAGGAAATGTAATCTAAATGTGCAGCCAAGAAGAAAAGGGAATGGACTTGGTGATAGCTGCCTTCTCTGTTACATGGTCTTTGCCAAAACTGTTCCGCTTCTGGGTGTACTCTCCACTCACAGCCTAACGTTAGTGCTTTCTTCTCATTATGCCAGGGTAGCTCAGATCGCTCCCCAGAATCCCAACTTAGAAATAAAATTGGATGTTCCAAGGTCGTATTCAAAATGAAATACTTGATTATCCTGCACACACCAAAGCACTCTACTCACAGCCCCGATCATTAACAGCAATTGCCTTCTTCCACCTGATCAGACAAAAAAAAAAAAAAAAAAAAAAAAAATCTAATGCTTCTTGGCTCTTTCATTCTTCCTTTCTTTTTTCTCACATACATACTGCTGGCCCCTGATCAAAGTCCCCATCATCGCTCACCGAGATGATCGCAAGAACTGCCTACTTTTGTCGGCTTGTTTTTTCCTTGCTCCTAGTTTAATGATCATCACTAATGCTGGAATAATTGTTGTGGAGGATGAATTGTATTTTGCTACACTATCTTTTCAGACTAGGCTGGTGACATTCCTTTCATGAATGAAAACATGGCCCTTAGGCAATAAAGATATCTGCTGTTTTGGAGGAGAGTAATTAAAATGTGCTCACCCACAGTCAAGATCTGCAGAACCAACCTGATTTCTTTTTATTTGCTCTGTGAAATTCCGTGTGACCAACTTTTATTCCCCACAACTGACAGTGATTAGGTAGAACAAGAAATTTTTCTTTCCCCTTTGTGACATTGCAAATTAGCTTTTTTCTATTCTCTGGCGTGAATATTATAAATTATAAGGCATGTAATGATTCTTAAAACATTGAGCAAGCCATAATGTCTGAGTGACACCTCCTGCTGTTGTTCCCACCTTTATTATAATTTATATAAGTCATGTATTGAGAACAAAGCAGCCCAAGCCTGAAAGGACTATGTGCTCCTAATGGCAACTTATGAAGTTCACTTTATGTCTCCCATGTGAAAGTAGAACATCGCAGAGAAAGTGGCTCTAGCCTCTTTGTCTTAGCACAAGTTCTTCTCCCGTAGCGGTTGTATTCACACACACACATAAAATCTTCCTTCTTCAGTTATACATGTATGTGTGTCTCCAATAACTTTTTATTACATGTTATTGCTAATTTTTAATATTTCCTGTGATGCATGTTATATATTATTTTGATATCTGTGGATATTATTTTGCCATTTCCCTTAGAAATGATTCTAGCCATGTAGTCACACATTTTGTGTGTTTTTGTCTTTTGCTATATTTTTATCTTTTCAATGTACTGTTTCCTCTTTATTAAATTTATCAAAGTGGGTTCAAAAATTCTTAAGTCTCTATGACAATGATGGAGAGATCAAATATAATTCTTCGCAAATATCAAATGTTTATGTTTATTTTTTTCAAATTAAAGTCGCCAATACATTTTTTACATTTGCCAATTTCATTTGGTATTTGCTACCTCATATGGAGTGTGATTGATATTTTCCACTTACTGTGTATGTTTTCATTTTTCTCTTTAAAAATCAAAGTAAATATTGTACATGATTTTTAAAATCATATGGTGTCTGCAGGGTTATAACAAACACTGTTATTTAACTTTCCCCAATCTGGAAGACAGGTTAGGAAAATGTCAATTTCGGTCATCATGTTCTTGAGGAGCCAGAAGGGAACACTTTTTCTAATTATGGAGCAGTTTTCTTCTTATGCATATAGAGCTGTTTTGAAGAGCATATAATTTCTGTTGGAACATTGTGTTTCTAGCAAAATTATGGTAGTTGAATGCAAATCATGGTTGCTTTCTAGTTTATGCAGTTATTTAGCAGATATATAGAGTGTTTATCATGAGTAAAACTTAGTGTGGGGTCTACTGAAGGAGAATATGACAATTTCAACTCAGAGTTTGCTGTCAGTAGGTTTGTAGTGCAGAAGGGAAATCATGTAGGAGTTAAAATCCATACATGAAGCCTTGCCTGATTCACCTCTTCCCACCAGCTAATCTTTTTTCAGTTGTCATTTTGTCTCTTTTTCTTAAAGATAAATGTTCTGTATCATGTTATGAGTTATTTTTGCATACTCTATAAAACCAAAGAAACTTGAAGGTAGTTAGGGATTATATTAATTATACCCAATAATATCTGCCACCCATTGGATATTTAATAAACATTTGTAAAATCAATGTATGGTGCATGCTCAAAAGATATGCATGTGTTGGTTTAAGGATAATGTACAATGGTATTCTGAATAATTGAGGAATCAGACTACATTATTGATATCATTAGAAGAAGAAGGAAGAAAAAATATTTCTTTTATTTCATAAAATGGTTGCATTTTTTATTTATTAAGTAATAGTAAGTATTACTTTCTTCCTTCTCTATGGAGAATTTTTTCAGAGGATTTTCTCTTCCCTTTCTCTCTCTTTTTCTCTCTCTATCTCCCTCTAATTTATCTTGAAAACCTCCCTTGGGATGGCTTAGTGGTCAGCTGGAGCTATCTGTGCATTCAGACTTTTTTACTAAGCAAATCATTAGAAATAATATATGGATGCATAAAAAGGTCACATATATGGGTTTCACATTTATTACGGTCTTTAGGAAACAAACTCATGGGAATGAAGATATCCTAATTCAGTTTGATCTAAATAATTTTGCTAATGTACTAAGGACCATATGCATTAACCGAGAAAGGGACAAATTTATATCTGAGCTTTCTTCGTAGGACTGATAAAGAGTTTTGATGAATGGGTATGTTTTCAATAGACTCCATGGAAAACTCTCTAGACTTTTTTTTTCTATTGTTCTTCTATGTTAATGATCTTCAAATAGATGCTCAATGTGAAGAGGTAGCCAAATGACCTTCCATGGCTAAACCAGCAATTTGACTAGCTCATTTAGATTTTGTATGATCAGGGGCAGATATTACACTATTTCAACACTTAAGATCTGTGGACTTATCCGAAAACCTGAGATTTTTACCATTATCATTTGCTTTTTTAAACAACATATTAACCTCTTATTAGTGAGGTTTTCTAGTATAATAATGAACATCATGAACCTTGAATTCAGACATCCCAATCTGTGCTTCAATTTATCATTTTAATAGAAATAAAAATACCTTATGGGATTATCATGATGATTAATGTCTAAATTTTTGAAAAGCCTTTAGAACAGAGTTGGGCCCACACTAATTGTTCTATCTTGACATATTGTCATGGCTGTTGTTGTTATTATATACACTTACGAATGAATTAGTTATTCACTCTCTCTATATCTCAATTTCCTCATCGGGGTAATTGGGACTATGCAATTTACCCAAAGCATGTTTTTTAAGTATAGATTAGTTACGGCTAGCTCAAGGGAAGAATTACACAGATTATAGCCAGTATTTCCATTGTTTTATTATCATAACTATAATATAATCATTATTATTTTATTATACTTATGTTTATTTACTTACCAGCTATATGGACTTTTAGTAATGCTGTTTAATCCATCTATGACGTAATTTATTCATCTGGAAAATTGGGATTACAATATTGTCCTTTAGTCCTTTAGAACAAATATAGCTCATAGTAAGAATTCAACAATTAATGGCTGTGATTATTTTCATATTGGTGCTGTGGGTGTTATTGCAGGTGATTTGGATGATTTAATGTGGAATAACTATCCATAATATGAAACAATCTGCTTTTCAATCAACTCAGTGAAATTCTATCTGTCAAACAGCTAAAAGGATTCAGTGATTAAAGAAATCAGATGTGTTGTCCCCCATAATCAAACAATTTTAATGTTATACTATGTAGTATATTTTATTTTATAAATCTATATATATTTGCCATGGACAGGATAGACATATTTTCCTTTTGTTTGCTCTAGTAATCATATGTTTCTTGACACTATTTTCAAAACAAAATGCCAACTCTAATGAAAAATGAAAAAAACTGAAATTTTAGTTGTCATAATTGTCAGGAGAGTCACAACACATTATTTAAAGATTAATAGATGTGCTGGAAAATCAGAGAAATATAACCTTCATTATCTCATGAGGAATTTGATTTGCTGGCAAATAATGCATATCTGTTGCATAAATGGTTACTTTAGTCTCGTTATGTCGCCTGTCAAGCATAGTTTCCTTTAGCTAAGGACACGAAAGAGCTGTCTTTAAATTTTTAAGAGAGTGTAATGAAAATTTTAGATTAATTTATTTATTATGATCAAATGTCTAATAATTAGGATTGATAATGAAGAGCAAATTCAGAAGAAGATACATTTTTTTATCTTACATTTAGTTTTCAGTTATTTTTATTGATAACCTGAGTATTTTTTTAATATACAAGACTTGTATAGTCTTTGTCTAATGTTTTCTAGTCATTGAAGAATGTACAATCAAATTGAATGTAAGGTACACTTTTCACTACAAGTAAAAATCTATAGCTTTGTAAAAAAATTAATGAAAGCTCTCACATTGAACACATCTGATTAGAACCAGAATAAAATGATGGACAATTAAAAATAAGCTGATTTATAATGGTTTATTTGTTCAGAAGAATTTTGCAAGCAGAATTGAGGTAATTATATTTATTATCTATGAGTTAGAGTGCTAAGAAGGACTTTAGATAAAGGTTCCCTCCCCCTGCCAGGAGCAGACTTAGTTTATACCTCTTGTATCTCTTATTACATAATTATGGATAACACACCCTCTCACTTTAAATTTTCCTGCTTTGAATAATATATGACCACTGTACTTAAAACAGACAAAATCTGAGCTGCATTCCGAAAGGTTAATAAAAATTCGATTGAGAAGCTTTCACAGCTGGAAAGAATATATAAGAAGAGAGAATTACATGGCCTTAGACCCACAGGAAGCACACTTTCAGTGAGAGCGGAGGGTAGCATATTGCACACTGAGAATTAAGTCTAAATATGAAGACAAAGGTCATTCCAATTCCCTCTTCTTGTGGAAGACTTCAGTAATTTCATTTTACTTTACTTATTCTTACATTATATTATTTTACGTTTAGACTTGGCTCTGATTTTCCAGTACCGTGGTCCTGATCACTCAGCTTGTTGCCAACAAGAGAGATCTTGTGAAGACACTGATTCTGTCATTAGATTTCCTAACTGCTCTTCATACTTTGCCCATGACCTCATATAAACGTAAACATTTGCCTGGCATGCAGCTTTTGAGTGTGTTTCCTTCAACACCTGTCACTGATAAATTTGATCCTCCGACACATCTTACAGGAAGTGCAAATGTCTCATTGTCCATTGGTGCAATTCTCCTCAGTATTTCAAATCTAGCTATAGCAAGGATGGGTTCATGCTGCTTGCGGGTTACTCTAGAAAGAACTTTGGAAACAGAAGAGAGTGACTTAGAAGTTAAATGGAATGTATTATTCTTTTGTTATTTTATGGCTCCTCTGCCTTTAAATTATGCTCATATGCCCCACCCACCTCCAGAAAAATTACGTTATTCTTTAAATGGGGCTGTATTGCAAGGCAGTTTGAAAATGGAGAGTCAAGAATGAAGGCTTTGCTCAAGGATTCTTCCAAAAATTAGCCATGAGACCTTGAGCTAATATTAAATCTCTCTTAACTTCAAGTGTCTGTTTTTCTTGAAAAGGAAGTTGAATATAGAATGATTGGTGCCCTCTGGGTTCTAAATTTTGTAAGATTTAGAAACCTCTTAGAATGTTCCTGTGCCCTAGGAAGAGCCTGAGGCATGCTGACTGCGTCTGTCCTGCCAAACAGAGCACAAATCATTGCCTAAGACTTTTGGGCCTGGGGATCGTGTGCTTTTCTGACAGCATTCATGATGAATCATGTGGCAGTCTCAAAGCACAGGCCACAGTGCTGGTCTGCACTATAGACAGGTCTGTCCTGCTCTGACACAACAAGGGGGCAACTTTAATGTTAAAGAGTATCACAATGTCACTGATAAAAGAACTGAGACATTTAACAAGTGACAGATCTTTGTTTCCTCATTAATAAGAATTACATGTGTCTATACGACATAAGGATCACTCAACTGATGGTGTTGATCTTTAAAAGGCATGGAATGTAGCTGAAAGTCTTTGCCCTGTACTCATAAAAATGTCTCTCTCATCCTGACAACAGCCTCTGTTTCCAAAGAGACTTCTACTACTGGAAACTATGCTCTTTTACTTTGCATTTGCCCTGAAAAGTCAGGTCTAAAGCTCTGTTTCATATGCTTCTTCACTTCTGATAAATCTTCTTAAAGTTGCTTTACTTGGAACTGGAAATTTATGGAATTTTCCAATCATGTCAAACCATTAGAACATATTAATTAACTCATTAATTTATTTGACAAATAGTAATTCCACTTCAACCAAATAATGCTAAAGACCCTATGCATGACTTAGGGAATGCATAGTTACAACTCTCAGGGCGCCCGTACTTACAGAACTCATAGTTCTTTATACTCTTTCTGCTGCCCAATCCACATGTTTTTATCCCTGGTTTTTAGTATAGTGCTTGGCATGTACTCAATACTTTCCTATTAAAGGTAATAATGATGCTAACTGTTCTCTAGTACCCAGCTTCACCAAATCACAAAATCCTGAAGTTAAAAAGGACCTCACTGTTCATCTTTCTAGAAGATCTAATTTTATAGAAGTGAAGCTATCTATAGAATGAGTAAACACAAAGAAGTATGTTATAGCCAAGGTCTCACAGCAAATTAAGAGCAGAATTGGGGCCGGGCGCGGTGGCTCACGCCTGTAATCCTAGCACTCTGGGAGGCCGAGGCGGGTGGATAGCTCAAGGTCAGGAGTTCAAGACCAGCCTGAGCAAGAGCGAGACCCCGTCTCTACTACAAATAGAAAGAAATTAATTG
>CAUYRT010053612.1:0-30129 GCA_963574885.1 Lepilemur ruficaudatus
GTGGACCCACATCCGGGGGATGTGGTGAGCACTGTGAAGGGGAGGGGCATGCTTGAAGTGTATTTGGGGATGGGTATTAAGGGTCTCAATGGGGGGTGGGAAATCCTCTAAAACTGATTTATGTGAATAGCTGTACAACTTTGTAAATTTACTAATAACCATTTAATTGTACACTTAAAATGGAGTAAAGACAATGATATGTAAATTACACTTCAATAAAGACAAAAAATAAAAAATAAAAATTAAAAAAAAAAAGAGTTTGGGCTTTTCCCTAAAAGCAATGTGAAATCACCAAAATGTTTTAACCATGTGAGAGACATTTTTCCAAGTTACATTTCAGAAACATCAGTAGTGTCAGGAAATACAGTAATAGTAATAGTGGTAGTATGATAATACTAATAGCAGTAATTAAATAATATTAATAGCTATAGCAGTAGTTTTAGTAAACAGCTATTTGTGGTAAAGACTAGTAATAATAAAAGTAACCATTTATTAATGGGAACCAAGCTCTGGAATATGCACTTTATATATATATATTTATATGAAATATGTGCCATACATATAGTGTTTAATAGTCATAATCATATTTCCTATTTTTATTTGTGGTTTTTTTCTCTCTTTGTCAGGTATTGCTACATGTACTTCTTGTGTATTAAGTTGTTTAATCTTGACAACCACTCTATTAAGTAGGAAACACTATAGTTCCTATTTTATACATGAGAAATCCAGTAATTGCTTTGGCAAAGACAGACTCACCTGGGGCAATAGGAGGGTAGGAGTGGCTTAGTGAGAAGAGAACTGAAATCTGTCAAGTACAGGATATTATAGTGGGGCAGGTGGGCATCAGGGAGAACTTCCACATTGATAGCTTCTATCCAATCACATATACCTAAGGAACTCAAGGCTCAGTGGATTTAAAAGGTTAGCGTCAAATCATGAAGCAAGAAAGTAGAATTGGGACTTTGACACAGATTTTTCCATTTCCAAGGTTTAAGCATTTTTGGGTATATGCATATGTTATGGTCTGAATTATATTCTCTCAAATCTTGTATGTTACAGCCCCGACCTCCAGTACCTCGAAATATTATTGTATTCAGATATAGGGCTTTGTAAGAGGTAATTATCTTAAATAAGGCTGTTAGAATGGGTTCTAATCCATCTGTTTGGATATCAGGAAGAAGAAGAGATTAGGATTTACAGACAGACACTAGAGATACATGAACACAAAGGAAAGAGCCCAAAGCATGAAAACGGCAAGCCAAAGAGAGAGTTCTTAGGAACAATCAAACCTACCAACACCTTTATCTTGGACTTCCAGGCTCCAGAACCATGAGAAAATAAGTTTCTGTGGTTTACACCACCCTGTCTGTGGTATTTTGTTATGGCAGCCCTAGCAAACGAATACAGTATATGTTGTCTTTTCTTACTTCAAACTTACAAAATCAGTTAAGATAATTTTCAAATTGAATTTATCTAATATTTTAGATAGGATAAAAATTGATGCCATTTTATTTTTATAAACCTTACTTTTAGAACCCATGTACTTTTTGAGGTATATATAAAGTATTCTATTAACCATGTTTCCCCCTAAATGTCTACAAATTTGTTGTGATGTTACATTTCTATAACCTGTAGAAAGTCCAAATATGCACTCTTGGCATCTGCAGTAGTATGGAATGTCTGTCGTAACTGCTAAAAATCAAAATGCACAAGATAAAGGAAAATCCAGAGTACTTTTTAAAATAAAATAAAGTTTTATCTCAAACACAATCTAAGTTTCTGCAAAACAGTATAGACTAATGTATTTCTCAAGAGAAAAGTACTCATAGGTATCATTTATTTTGTTCTCCTGCCTTTTCCGTTTCTGCTTTGGCTTGAAGTTTTGCTCTGTGAGTCTAAACATCTCCTTACCAACGAGGCTTAATTGCCTCTTGCAGTTAAGATTAATTACCTATTCAATATCTGAGAAGATGAACCCCTGCTGCTAAGTTTTATGATTCCTTCCTCCACCATAACATCATACCCTCCTCTGGGGGTATGGATAATTAAACCCTTAACAAATTGCCTTATTATAACTTATTTCAACTAATGCTTTATTTTTCTTTCCTTTAAATCAAAGTTTATTTTCACAGGGCTTTTTTTCCTAGATGTGTGTGTATGTATTGGCATAGGAGGGATCATTTTCTTTTTTTTTTTTTCTAGGTAAAACAGCTCCAGTCTACTGTGGGCTACATAGCTGCTTTTCAGTCTCCATTGTTGCTAGCCAGCTAAAATGAAATTTCCTCTGACCATAAAGGTATGTGGTCCATCCTAGGTCTGTGATTGAATTTCAAATACCAGTCACTTCACATGTATTTTTCTGTGTCTTCCCATTATAGCAGCTCATAAATTTATTTAGCCACCAACAAAGTAGGCAACAGATACTGAGCTCCTCTTCTGTACCAGGCAATTTGCTAGAGCTTGGGTATACAGAGTTGATTGAGACATGGCTTCTGAGCTTGAGGGGTTCATAGTACTTAGCAAAACAGATTAGCAAATGATAACTACTCTGTCCATAATCCCTAAATAACTTTGATGTGACTTTTCAATTATGAATGTACACTGCCCACCCTGCTCCATTTCCTGTGACCCAGGACATTTCCCTTATACCAGGCAACTGTCCTTTAGATCAGGCAACCTTTAGGCATTTAGTATCCACTGCTTTAGGTGAAGGTCATTCCTGTAGAAAAGTAAGAAAACAGTAATTAAGTTTCAAAAGTCCAGACCTCAGGAGATGATGGCAAGAACTCAAGGCAGAAGATAGATCTTAGGAAGAATGCATGAAGATGAAAGACCAGGTCTCAACTAGGATGGGGGAAGGTAGGTGAAAATGAATTATTCTGATACTGAAGAAAAATGGGTAAAGACTTGAATGAAAATACAAGGCCTACAAAGACCAAATCAGACAACAGCTTCTAGAGGCTCCACAGGAATGTCTGCAAAAGATATTACCAGTTGTATAGGCAATTGTGACCTATCCATTAGCTCCAATTTTAAGTTAATATAGCCTGTCATTACCAACGTCAGCTGCCTTCTCAAGTTCAAGTGAGAGGAAAATTCTATTTAAGGTATAATAATTTGGTTAGAAATATTCTTAATTACCATGAAGATATATAAAAGATCTTCAGTATTTGGAATTTATATGTTCATAGTTTTGCACATAGAAGCTATGATGAGTAGCAATTTGGAATTTTGTCCTAGCTCAATTTTTTATCACATTTTAGTGTTGGGTTTGCAGACTAGAGGATGATCATGGAGGGGATTCTGGTTCTAGAGATGAGGCTGAGTTGATTTTTGTTGAGAGTCTTTGGAGCAGGCCATAGTGGCAGAAGTTTGTTGGGACAGAGAGGTCAACAGAGAAGTTAGCTGTATTCTAGAAAGCAGGATGGCATTGATGGACTATATATATCATGATAATCCCATAAGATTGTAATACTGTATTTTTACTATACCTTTTCTATGTTTACATACAGTTATATACACAAATATTTACCAATGTGTTATAATCGCCTATATTATTCAGAACAATAACAGGCTGTATAGGTTTGTAGCCTAGGAGCAATAGGCTGTACCATATAGCCTAGGTGTGTAGTAGGCTATACCATCTAGGTTTATGTAAGTACACTCTATGATGTTACACAATGATTAAATTGCATAACAATGCATTTCTCAGAATGTATCCCTGTTGTTAAGTGACATATGACTGTATATTCTTCCATATTTCAAAAGTCCACATACGTTCCCATTTATAAGTGGGAAATAAATGAGGGGTATATGTGATCATAAAGTGTTGTAATAAATTTTGAAAACTAAGAAGGGGAAAGAATGGAAGAGAGATAGGGATAAAAATCCACCTATCAGGAACAATGTGCAATATCCTTGTGATGGGTACATTAAAAGCCCTGACTTCAGCATTATACAATTCATCCATGTAACAAAAAACACTTGTACCCCCTAAACCTACTGAAATTAAACAAACAAAAAAAAATCTAGAGTATTGATACTTTCTTTCTAAACTAAAGGTGTATCTCAGTTTTGGTTCCTCCAGAAGCTAACACTGAGACAAGGATACCAAAGCAATTCCAGTAGGGCAGTAGTGGCAAGGGAGAGCCAAAAAATGATATGTGACTGTACTTGAATCCCAGTGGAAAAATTGTGATAAAGGTGTAAAACACATACCTCAAAATTACTTCCCTGAAGGATAAGGGAGCCAGGATATTTAGAGACTACCTTCTACCCAGGCATTGGCTGAAAGCTGCTCCCAGAGAATGCTAATTTTCTGGTTCTTTAGATCTACTTTGGAAAAAGCTATAAGGAAGTTGCTGGGGTACTTGAGGTGGTGAGGCCCATGAAATATGGGTGGAGTATCTACAGCATTTGCTACAATGTCATTATTGGTGGAGTAAAGCACCTTAGCCATATGGAAAATAACAGGAACTAGTTATTCTATCTGCTGCTTGTGTCAGTAGATTGCTCAGTTGCTAAGAATGATGATTATAATAATATCAACTGTCATCTATTGAGTTCTTATAGTATGCCAGGTCATTTCTAAGAACATTAAAGGTATCAACACATTATCATACTATAAAATAGGTGCCATTATTGCCTCTGTTTTACAGAGAATGGCCTAAGTTTCCAAAACTAACAAACAGTAGAGTTTGGAATGCAGCAGCCAGTTCCAGAGCCTTACTCTCAACTACCCAATGATTCTACCATTTATTTTTTCCTCTTGCTGGCCATTTACTAAATTTACTTACTCTACTTGCACTTTGGATGCAAAAGAAGATGTAAATATTCTTATAAAACATATTCTTATCTCCCAGCAGCTTCCCAGGGGGCTTGAAATTCTACAATTCTTGAAATTCAGACAACTATTTTGATCAGGAGATTGCTTTTCTTAAGTAGCATTGGTAATAGGGTAACACAGACTCCTGGAGCTTGAAGGAAATACGGTGTTGCTCAGTCTTTCATTCTACTGATTGGTTTGAGCAGCAACAATGGAAAGTCTTTGTCAGAAATAAAAAAGATAAAATGAATAAAATGTGAATCTATCACGATCTGTTGAATAATGAAGTAGCTTAGGAAAGATTGGAATATCCCATGATTTGATTTGTATTCTCAAGGTAATAAACTCTGGCTTACTAAAATAACTGATACTTATTTAGCTTGACGTACACTGATTTTCAAATCCCTTTATTTTTATATTTTAAGGCATAATCAACTTTTATTTCCTCTATCTCTACCACTTACATGCTCCATTTGAATAACTCAGCATAGATTCTTCCATATTTTTCATATATTAATATATGTGTATGTATATATAATATATATTAATATAATTTATACACATACACATTTACCTGTGTGGGATATTTTGATCTTTGGTTTTCAGATGAAATTATAATACTTTTACCATATAGAAATTTTTCTAAGGCAACTTGTATAGCTCTAATTTATTCCTTTTAATGGCTTCTTATTTTCCATGTTATTGATACACAATTCTTTATTTCACTATTCTATCAATGAATATCAAAATATTTGAATCTTTTATTTTTTTGTTTTTCATTGTGTTTGTTTTTGTTCTATTCATTATTGAACATGCTGCATTAAATGATTACTAGCAATGTTTGAATAAATGTCGTACAAGGTGAAACCTTGTATGGTCACGACCTATTATGCAAGGTGAGGCCCCTTGTGTTTGCCACCAGTTATGTTCTAGACTTCAGGACATTCTCTATAATATCATGAAGAAATACTTAGGAAAACTTTTAAACCAGCGTTCAGCAAAAAAAGGAGTCAGATTCCCTCATCCTCATTATCACCCCCACAGTCTCCTGCCAGGGCTAGAGCAGCTTGCTGAATACACACACACTGTATAAATATTCCCAGAAATAGATTCAATTCATTGTTGCGACCTTGTCAGTGGAAAAATAAATATTTTAGTCTGTGCCACCCAAGATAGATTTTCATTGTTTAATATGTGCACTGGTTTTGGGAAAGCCAGTTGCCTAGCACCTGGAGATCTTGATATTTATTTTACTAGTAGTCAAAAGAAGCTACTCATCCTGTGGGAAATAGAGTTTTGGTGCAGGTATTCTCTTGCTATTAACCGGAGTAAGAACTCCAAATAATTTCCGAACAATTTTTCTAATTGTCCCACGTTAGCTTTTTCCCAACATGCCATCCATCCATAGATGTTATTGTTCTTTAAAACTTTTGCCAGTCAGATGAATATAAAGATGTTCTATTATCTTTTGCTATGTAACAAACTACCCCAAAAGTTAGCAGTTTAAAATAATGATAGTGTTTGCTGAGGAATGTGCAATGTGGGTAGGACTCCACTAGAGACAGCTCATCATTCAGCTTCAGCTGGGCTTACTCAAAGGCAGTGGGCTGGAATCATCCAAAGGCTCACTCACTCGGATGTCTGGCAAACTGATGGTGGTTGTTGGCTGAGATTTCATGTGGGGCAGTGGCGAGAACACATACATGTGGCTTTTCCAAGGGCTGTTGGCTTCCTCACAGTATGATGGCTGAATTCCAAGGATAAACATTCCAGGAAAGAAATCTCAGCACTCCAGGAGAGTCATTTAGCATCACTTCTACCTCATTATATTCATTAGAAGTCAGTCACTAAGGCCAGTTTATATTCATGAAGAATCAGACTCCTCTTTTTGTTGAGAAGAATTGCAAAGAATTTTTGATCATGATTTAAAACCACCATAATAGAGAGAACTCATTGTTTCTTCAATTTTTATTCTTTTAACTACCTATGTTTATTATTCTTTGTTTGTTAATGCATTAGTTTTTTATTGCATCATGACAAGTTACCAGCTTAAAACAATACCCATGCGATAGATTCTGTAGGTCAGAAGTTTGGACATTACTTAGATGGGCTTTTGAGGCCCATATCTAGATGTTGGCTAGGCTGCATTCTCATCTGGAGGCTTGACTAAGGAAGGATCTGTTTTCAAGCACCCTCTGGTTGTTGGCAGAGTTCATTTCATCATGGCTGTATAATTCATGGCAGCCTGTTTGTTCAAAGCCAGCAACAGAGACAGTCAGTTTCTACTGTTTTCAGTCCCTAACTTCATGGAAGGCTCACACCTTCTTAGGCTTACCTAATGAGGTCAGGTACAGCCAGGATAATCTTCCTTTTGATTAACTCAAAGTCAAATATTTAAGAACCTTTCTTACATCTGAAAAATCTCTTTACCTTTGCCATATTCTATTGGATAGAAAAAAGTCACAAGTTCCATCTACACCCCGGGGGAGGTGTTACATACAGGCATGGATACCCGGGAACCATGGAGTTGGCCTTATGTATTTACTCCTTGTGAATTATTTCTTTATGTAATTTTTCCTTATGTAATATGATATTTTTCTCCTTCTGGTCAATTTGTAAAAGCTCCTTGTACACTGTACCTTCTGTTTTTATTCTGTGTTGAAGATATGTTTTTCAAATCTATTATTTGTTAATTGATTTTGTTGGTAGATTTTTTTATTCATAAAAATGTGTTAAATTTTTACCCTTGTTTTTTGAATTAGGCTGGTGAAAAATTTATCTGTCTAAATTTGTGCTGTCTAATATTGTGCCAACTTAAATTTATGTTAATTGAATTAAATTGTAAAATTTGGTTAATTAATTATATTAACATTAAATAAAACTAAAAATTTAGTTCTTCAATTTTACTGATCACAATTTAAGTGTTCAACAGCCACATGTAGTTAGGGGCTACTATATTGGACAGTAGAGATATAGAATATTTCTACCATCACATAAAGTTCTACTAAAAAGTGCTGTTCTAAATTTTTTTTAAGTAATTCCTTTAGATGTTTTAACTGTTTCTATATTTTTTATATTTATTAATCTTGTATTTTATCTTCATTGATTTCTTTTTTCTGTTTTATTTTATATTTCTTTCTCATATGTTTAGTAAGCTAAGAATTAACTTCTTTCCTTCCTTTCTTCTTTCCTTTATGCTTTCTTTCCTTCCTTTTCTTTTCTTTTATTTATTATGAAAGGTATTCAAGGATACATATTTAGTTTTGATTTCAGTTTTGCTGAGTCTTAAAAGTTTAAAATACAGCTTTCTGACACAAGGATTATATTGGTGTGTATTTAATTACTAAATTATTAAAATCTTTTTATGATTTATTTTTGTTTTTACTGGATAATCATCAGATAATTTAGAATAGTATAGCAGCATCTTTGAAAGTGTAAATTTTCTTTATGATCAAGCACATAGTCCATTCATTATAAATATTTCGTGCTCATACCAAAATAATGTACACTCTTTATTTATATAAGTGCCAGATATATATATAATTTTTATTATTTTATCTAATATTATGACTTTTTTAATACTTTTCTGCCTATTATATTTGTCTGATTTGGAAAGAACTACATTGATGTCTCTTAGTACAATTGTATTGCTTTAAAGTCTTTTTTTTTTAGTAATTTTTGCTTATTTATCAGCTTGTATGTTATTTGGTACATAAAAATGAATGCCTATTGTACATTTTATTAGACTATTGTATAAAATTTTGATTTATTCTTTATCACTCTACTTAAGTTCAATCTTAGCTGATACTAGTATTTGTTTTTGTTTTTACTTTCTCAGTATTGACTTATCTATTATTCCTTGCTTTCAAACTTTCATTTTGTTTTAAGTTGTTACTAGGTTGCTACTAACGGAGAACCTAAACTTAATTGTTTAATTTTATTGTTGTTTTGCTGCTGCCTGGCTGCTGCATGCTAAGCAGGTATGGCTGCTTCTTTGTCATGTAATACCTTTTCTCCCTTGGCAGACCCAGAACTTCTCTGGTTGGTCATTCTGTGATTTGATTTGTGAAACAGGAGGGGTCGTGGGAGCAGATCCTGAAGACAAACATTTTCTACTAAAGCACTTGAGGGTTAATTTGAGAGTTCCACATACTCCTAAATAAGGAGGTGTATGCATGTGATATTTTAACAAGACATGCTACTTCTCTACGCCTAGAAATTTTAAGGGCATCGCATCTGCGCTCTTAAGATTTTCCAGTTCATCTACCTAGTATTCCCATCCCAAGGCTCAGGATCCCATTCCTTTCATAACTGGACCCCAAGTTTAATATAGATTTGCCAAAGTGAATAATTAACTTTCTTTTAAATTTTGCTGTTCTTTAGATAGTATTCTATTCATGTTCCCATACAGAAAATGATGATGTTTTCAAGTTTTGTTAAGGAAGCCTCTGACTCTCACATTCTTATTTGAGTTATTGGAATTGATGTTTGATTACCTTGAGTCTACCATTTTCTGTTTTCAAAATGCCAATGCTGCTCACCAAGAGCTATCTAATTTCTCAATTAATATAATCACAATAACAGCCGTACTTCTCAAAGATCAGAGATATTGTACCAAATATCAAACGCCATGCACCTCTTTCCAACCATGATTGAGCCTAATTCATTGTAGGTGAAAGCCTTAACAATTGCAGTTTCACAGCCTACCAGTGACTATCAATTTTCCATCTACCATCAGAGAGGGGACCCTCACTTCAGCTGGTCAGTAGATGTTCAACTCCAGAACTTCACCCTTGAGTCTGCTTTCTAGGGATTCCTTCTTAGGTCAGTTCCCCAAAAGTAGAGCCCTAAATAGGGATTCAAGTGTATGCGATTTATTGAGTGAGTTCTCTTTAGGAAAATCCTTTAAGGAAATGAGGGAAGCAGATAAGGGAGGGGAAAAAGCTAAGCGAGTGTGTAGACTATTTTTAGTCTGATACACAGAGGAATGGGGGATGTTCTTGAAGAGTAAATTATACCACACAGGGTTGTAGCACTTTGAGGCTAAGGGACAGGATTTTGTATCTTTTTATTAGTCAGTAAGTGGGGAAGGAATGGTGTAACTGTCTATATGTTTCTGAGCAAGTTGACTCCCTTCAACAAACAGTAGTTTTTCTGAGAAGGTCATAGCTATAAGCTAGAGGATGGTTGCATGATGATGAGGTAAAGGAGAGATTAGTGGAGCACCAAGAACTTGTACCACACACGTGGGATATAGTTAAGAAACGTAAGTGTTTCTTAAACTGTGAGAGTTGTCTACTTCAGACACAGAACTGTGTCATAAAAAGAAGTTCATTAACACCATTTTGAATATTTAATTGTAGACTTCAGGCACTTTATTACTTATCATGATAATTTCAGACTTTATTATTTTTTGGAGACCCACTACATGTTATGAACTTACACAGAAACTACAAAAGAAAAAAAGCAATAGTGCTGCTCTCCTGAACTTAAGAGGAGTTGCCAACATTTCAAGATACCATGCAGATTCCAGCAGAAGTCTTATTATAATTATTATTGAGTGCCAAGGAACACAAAAATCAAGATGGTATCAGTTTTTTTTTTTTTTTAAATCTCAAGCACTCAGAAGTAAGAACTTGAAACATCTTTAGATGTTTTTAATCAGTAAAATTGTAAAAAATATTTCTATTTTTTGAAGACTCAATGTGGGATTCTTAGTGTGTAACCTGTCATCACAGTAATTATAGAAAGGGAAAAGTGAGCCTAGAATTTTTTTGTTATGATCAGGTTATGGCTTTGGAAAAGAATGGCAATTTTTGCAGTTTTAGTCTAAACAAATAACGATCACATCACTATTATACAATGTCACTTTCCCTTATTACAGCAGTTAATGTTGATTTTTTCAGCTAAGCTTACTCAGCAGTGGCTAGCCACAGACATTGAGTGTTGGACAACAACTTTTCTATTTAAATTCTCTTTGGACAAAGGAGAGGCTACCAGATTTCAGTGGGAATTTATTTTTGATCAAAAGCAAGTCTGATAACAAATATAGATAGTGGTAAAGTGGCCAATATCACACTTGGTGAAGATCAGTAGTGAGTAACATGAACTGAAAGCTCTGTTTTCCCCGATCAGTCATTATTTAAAGAACTATTTTTAAATTATGTCAGATTATACTCAACGTAAACAGTAATGCATTTATGGAAAAGTGAGAAACCCTTATCACAGCCAAATTTTCATGGCATTTGCAAAAGAAGAGCCTAAGAAATGGCACACAATGCCTCAAAAACATTCTTCATGCTCTTCAAAAGCTTTTTTCTATTTTTTTTTAATTGTCAGAGTTGTATATTATACTAATATCCTTAGGAAATCATTTTCCAATATTTATTTCTCAACATAATGTTTCACAAGTTGCAAGAATAGTTTTGCTTAATAAACTGTTTTCAAGGTCAAGAAGGTTCAGGAAATGCTGGCTTAAACAAAACTAAACAGATTATTTTAACTACATCACCTCTGGGAGAATTTAATATTCTCATAAGCATGATGAATCTCTCATTGCAAAAGAATTTTTTGAGCCATTGGACCATGAAACCTGTTTTTCTTGGAGCATGCCATATGACAAAGATTCTGAGAAACATTTCTGAGAGAAGCTTCTTTTAAGGCAAATTCGATAAGCACTTCTTTACAATTACTGTAACTTTATAAACAATAGCTTCAAAAAACTTGAAGATACAGTTTCCATAAAAGTCAGTCAACGTCTGATCAGGAGGGAAACCACACAGTAATGTGAACAGGAAAAGTTTAATATAAGGAGTTTTTAACTATAGTGAGGATTAGAATAATGAGACAGAATGGTAAAACCTAAAGAGAACTCTAAAAACTGTGGAAATAGCAGATACTGGGATCATCCACTGCCCCTAAACTAAGACAGAGCACCCATGGAATATCCCCCGCCTTCCACCTTGCCAGAGCTGAAAGCTACACCTTGTTGGAGATGGTGTGGCCATTTCTCACTGAATGGCAGAGACATCACTGTGATAAGGCTTTAATGGAACTTGCTGGAAATCTTCCCTCTGGAGCATGCTGGAAATTCATTTTTAGGGTTTGGAAGAAAGTTGTTAACAGAAATGTGTTTCATGGGCAAGTTCTGCTATAGAACAGCCTGAGAGGGTACTGCGGGACGCCTCTGGCTGGTGAGTGAAGCTGACTGGTATGTACTGCAGGATATGGGTGCTGGAGAAGTTGCACATGCACGGAAGGAGCCTGATGCTGATGAAGCTACAAGAGCTGGACACCGGAGAAGCTGCGAAGCCATCTACACCACAGCCGCTGAGTGCTGGAGAAGCCAAGTGTGCTGCATTCACTTGCCAAGTGAGCACAACTGAAGCGGGAAGAAAAGGCCCTTTCTCTTGCAATGCCTTTCTAGCACCAACTATTGACAAAGCTTACTGCCAGCTGGCAAAGGAAAACGTATTTAAAGTGCCAGATCCATTTCTGCAGAGCAGGCAAGGAAGGGTAAATTTCATGGTGAGAAGCATTAAATTGATAGCTACCACATAACATTGCAAATATTTAGAAGAAAGTAAATGTTATGTTCTTTTGTTATTCTTTCTCCATTTACTCTCATGATACTCTAGAGATATGAGGACTTGGTTTCCCGCCAAAAAAAGGTCTTCCTGTAAGTAATAAAAGCAATCAGCAGTAAATAAGCATATTTAGGGTTTTTTTTTTTTTACCCCAGAAAAAGTCTTTTAGTGTTGCTTCTACATCCAAGATAAACTTGATACAAGTGATTTTTACTACTAGCTACTGAATATTCAACTTGGCTGCCAGTAACAGAATAAACTACTAATAGTCATATAAAGAAATAAATAACGATTTTTCTCACATGACACAAAGTTTAAGGCAAGCAGCTGCAGGCATTGGTTTGGTGGGTCATGTACTTCAGAGCAGCCATATTGGTGATTCTCTTGGCCTTCCTGTCATGTGTGCCACACTACAATTGTAACACGGCTACCCTATTTCCCAGAACCATATCTGTGACCAAGGAAGAAAGAAGAAACAAGAATGAAGACGTGATCCTTTTAAAAGGAAAGGAAAGATATATTTTAGAAGGCTACAGTAGACTCATTTACCAGAATAATGTCACATAGCCAGGATTCTGGCTGGGAGAGCAAGTTTAAACTCTGCCAGCCTCTACAATGGAGGCTGCAAGGAGAAAGGGATTTTGGCATCTTTGTTCAGTGATCTAGTGAATAATATCTTCTTCACAAGAACTTCTTGAGGATTTAAGTGTATTACTAAAATAACTTAGCCAATATTTTACAGGACATACAGGAAAAACAAGAGAAGAGTTTGGGGCCGGGCGCGGTGGCTCACGCCTGTAATCCTAGCACTCTGGGAGGCCGAGGCGGGTGGATAGCTCAAGGTCAGGAGTTCAAGACCAGCCTGAGTAAGAGTGAGACCCAATCTCTACTATAAAATAGAAAGAAATTAATTGGACAACTAAAAAATATATGTAAAAAATTAGCCGGGCATAGTGGCGCATGCCTGTAGTCCCAGCTACTTGGGAGGCTGAGGCAGAAGCATTGCTTGAGCCCAGGAGTTTGAGGTTGCTGTGAGCTAGGCTGATGCCACGGCACTCTACAGCCCAGGCAACAGAGTGAGACTCTGTCTCAAAAAAAAAAAAAAAAAAAAAGAGAAGAGTTTGGTAGGCAGAATAATAGCTCCTTCTCCCTTCTCCCCCAAAATGGCTATGTCCCAGTCCCTGGAATCTGTGACTATATTAGGTTAGATGGCAAAAGAGAATGAAGATTGCAGATGGCATGAAGGTTGCTAATCTTTTGACCTTAAAATAGAGAAGCTATTTGGATTATACTGGTGTGGGCATAATGTTATCAGAAGAATCTTTGTCAGTGGAAGAGAGAGACAGAGAGGAGATCAAATGGTGATGTATCTATTAAAATATGTTTCTAGAGATGC
Organism: Lepilemur ruficaudatus; assembly: GCA_963574885.1. Lineage (NCBI taxonomy): Eukaryota > Metazoa > Chordata > Mammalia > Primates > Lepilemuridae > Lepilemur > Lepilemur ruficaudatus. Next base: position 13,808 of record CAUYRT010053612.1, read on the forward strand.
AATGTTGCTGTCACTGAGGATGGAGCCAAGGAATGTAGTTAGCCTTTAGAAATTGGAAAATGCAAGGAGATATATTCCCCCCTAGTGATATTAGAACAGAATGCAGCCCTATGGACACCTTGATTTTAGCCCAGTGAAACCTGTGCTGGACGTGCTACTAAGAGGACCCTAAAATAGTAAGTTCTGTAATTTTAAATCACCAAGTATGTAGCAAGTTGTTACAGCAGCTATACAACTTTAAAACGGGGAAAAACACAATATAGATACAATAATGGGATAGACCGAATGTTTCCAACCTTTCATCCACATAATAGGCACTTCTTTGTGATATTTTCTATAAAGTTTAGATATAGCTAACTGAAATTCTAGAAGTGTATTTAAGTCCATTCATTATTACTTATTTTTTGCTGTAGCTCCAAAGTAAAGGTATGAGAATGTCATTGGATAAAGACATAAAATCATACTTATATTTGATCCAAAGGTATATGGATATTTATTTTCATCTTTTTCTTGATTTTTTAAAATCACCGTGACAATATCCTACTTAATTTTTAGCATATAGACTGATACATCCCAAATGTTTAAAGAAGGAAATCAATAATAATGTTTTATAAGTTTTTTCCAGCTGTGATACAGCTTTAAAAAAAAAAGTGGCAGATGTACTTACCATGCAGCTGTATACATAATTTTATAAGCAAGTTCTTTTCCAGATGCTGAGTAGCTTTAATGTTATAAATGATTAAAAATAATATGTACAGTCTATGAGACTCTATGAACTACTGTCAATATTAAAAGACATAACACACACATTGTTATTATAACTTTATACTGTACTTGTTTTTTTCTTATATTGATGCTTGAAAGTAGATTTGCAATAACAATATTTTGCAATAACATAAATGCTATATTCTCATTCAAAAACATTTTAAATCTTAAGAAAATCTTTTAAAAATAGAGCATTTATCACTGCAGACTAAGTTTAGTCATGTTTTGTCATTTTTCTTTTCACAGAATGTTTATCTCTTCCCTTCCCAAATTAGTTTATTCTTAATATGGTACAGATAATTCTTAGGATTTAGATAAATTCCAACATGAGTTAAATTCCTTGCTCTAGGTGGATTTTGACTGGCCAAATGCCTCTTTAAGTGACAGTTTTTTTTATTTTTAGAATGGCCATGATATTACAGAATGTGTAGGATTCATAGGTTTTACAAAGCGGGCACTTAATCAATTGTAGTACTTAATTATTCTTATTAAGAATGTTACATTAATATTTGTGTTTATAGGCAAAACAAAACAAATATGCAAGTTTGGTGGTTTAATACAAACATGTTCTATACCAAAATACTTGTTTCTAACAGGATGCTTTAAATATACTAGAAATTTAAGTTTGAAAATGTGTACATTAATTGGCATGTGTCTCTTCTTATTTATCCTTATTTGAATGAGTGAAAAAATGCTCTGGGATAAGTATAGACCTTATAGAATTTCCAGAGCGCTCAACTTGGTGGCTGAAAGGTGCTGTACATACACTTCAGAGTACATATTTGAAAACTGAATTCAAAGAAAAGCTTCCTTAGCTAACAAAGGAAAGGTTAAAAAGTAAGGCAACGATAGAACCAGTGATGCAAACTTAGAATACATAATGTGTGCTTTGGTTTAAATATACATAAACTTACAGCAATGTGTGACCTAATTAAAATAAGTCAAACAAAACTACTTTTCTGACTACATCACCACTGGCTTTGGACTTCCATAATCCCATAAAGAACAATGGACTATGGAAACAAGTTTAATTCTAAATATATTTTCGATCAAGTGTGAATATGATACTTTAAGAAAGAATATACTACTACTATTAATAATAATTACACTCATAACACAAGCACCCAATGTTTTTGCATGATTGCAACATACTGGGCTTTGTCTTTAAGTACTTTCCATGTATTATTAACTATTTTAAATTCACAATAGTGCCACTGGGTAGGAACCATTATTATTATCTCCATTGCACAGATGAGAAAAGTGGCTTGAGGAGGAAAATAATTTGCTTAAGATGATATAGTACAGTTAGGAAGTGCAAGAGATAGGATATGATAAAGTATAATAGGATATAATATGCACTTATTATTCAATTATATGAATTGTTGCATTAGGGGATAATATAAGTTAGGCATAGAATACAAAATGTTTAAAATTTTTGGCTCTTGATTATTTTCCTGAGTTCTATATAGATTCTAGTTATCAGCCCTTTATCAGATGCATAGCATGTGAATATTTTCTCCCATTCTGTAGGCTGTCTGTTTGTTCTCTTGGTAGTTTCCTTGGCTGTGCAGAAGCTTTTTAATTTGATCAGATCCCATTTATTTATTTTTGTTGTTGCTGTGATTGCCTTGAGGTCTTCTTCATAAATTCTTTCCCTAGGCCAATGTCTATAAAGTTTTTCCAATTTTCTTCCAGAATTCTTACAGTTTCATGCCTTAGGTTTAAGTCTGTTATCCACTATGAGTTGATTTTTGTGAGAGGTGAAAGGTGTGGGTCCTGTTTCAGTCTTCTACATGTGGCTATACGATTTTCCCAGCACCATTTATTGAATAAGGATTCTTTTCCCTAGTATATGTTTTTGTCTGCTTTGTCAAAGTTTAAATGGCTATATGAGGATGGTTTTATACTTGTATTCTCAGTTCTGTTCAATAGGTCTGTGTCTCTGTTCTTGTGCCAGTAACATGCTGTTTTACTTACTATAGCCCTGTAGTATAGCTTCAAGTCTGGTAAACTGATGCCTTCCAATTTGTTCTTTGTGCTTAAGATTGCTTTTGCTATATGAGGTCTTCTCTGATTTGATACGAAGCATAGCATTATTTTTTCTGTATCTGAGAAAAACGATATTGGTATTTTAATAGGGATTGCATTGAATCTGTAGATCACTTTGGGTAGTGTAGACATTTTAACAATGTTGATTCTACCGACCCATGAGTATGGCATGGTTTTCCCTCTATTTACGTCCTCTGCTATTTCCTTCCTCAGTGTTTCAAAGTTCTCCCTGTAGCGGTCTTTCACCTCCTTAGTTAAATATATTCCTAGGTATTTTATTTTCTTAGTTGCTATTGTGAAGGTTATTGAGTCTCTGATTTGGTCCTCAGTTTGACTATTGTTGGCCTATAGGAATGCTACTGATTTCTGTACATTGATTTTGTAACCAGAGACTTTGCTGAATTTGTTTAAAGAACATGAACAGAAACTTTTCAAAAGAAGACAGGCTAATGGCCAACAAACACATGAAAAAATGCTCAATATCTCTGATCATCAGGGAAATTGGCAAATCAAAACCACAATGAAATATCACTTAACTCCAGTGAGAATGGCTTTTATCAAAAAGTCCCCAAACAATAAATGTTGGCGTGGATGTGGAAAGACAGGAACACTCTTACACTGCTGATAGAACTGCAAACTTGTATAGCCTCTACGGAAAGTAGTATGGGGATACCTCAAAGAGCTACAAGTAGAACTGCCATTTGATTGCCCTGAAATCCCATTACTGGGCATCTACCCAAAAGAACAAAAGACATTCTATAAAAAGATACCTGCACCAGAATGTTTATAGCAGCACAATTCACAATTGCAAAGATGTGGAAAAAATCCAAGTGTCCATCAATACATGAGTGGATTAATAAAATGTGGTATATGTATATCATGGAGTTCTACTCAGCCACAAAAAACAATGGTGATCTAGCACCTCTTGTATTATCCTGGATAGAGCTGGAGCCCACTCTACTAAGTGAAGTATCCCAAGAATGGAAAAACAAGCACCACATGTATTCACCATCAAATTGGTATTAACTGATAGACACTTACGTGCACATATAGTAGTAACATTTATCGGGTGTTGTGCAGGTGAAGGGGTGAGGAGGGGATGGGTATATTCACCCCTAATGGGTGTAGTGCACACAGCCTGGGGATAGATGCATTGAAGCTCTGACTTGGGTGAGGTAAAGGCAATATATGTAAACTAAACATTTGTACCCCCATAATATGCTGAAATAAGAACAATTGTCTCAAATATTTTATATTACCCTTCATATAATTGAGGACATGTAAGCTGAAATTTGTAGTAATGCAGTTTCTTAAAGTCTACTAATATTTCTATTACAAAACAAATGTTCTTATCAGTTCATAATTCAGCCACAAAGTACCAGCATCAGCTTATTTCCACCATGTATGTTTTCTAATCATGGAACTATACCAGGATAATTTAAAATATTTTAATTTCTTACAATACTTCTAACACCTCCCAAGGAAATATGGGTGGCTAAGGGTTTATGCCCACAGCAGCATTATTTACAATGGTAAAAACATACCTAGTATATTGTTAAAAGAAAATAAGAGGTTTCAAAATAATTTCTGTGGCACAATCCCAGTGAAGTACAAGAGATCACATTTGTGAATGTTGAAAATGAAGTGGAAGCATATTTACATTAAAATGTTAAAATACTGGTTGTTTTGGGTTTTGAGATATTCTTCATTTTCCTTTGAAAAATTGTTATGTTTTAAAGTTGAGTTTTATGATTACTTTATATATAAAGAAATTACTCACACATTGCCTTTTATTTCTTCTTCTATTCTGTCTTATCAGCAGAATTTTCATCTATTTATGATTTTTTTCAGATGAGCTTCCTAACACAATTATGTATATGCCGAAACACAGGTTTAGCAATATATTTTTCACAGAATGCAACACTCACATAATTTTTGTAAAAAGTGAAATAAATTGGCAATAATTAAACTATATCTTTATCAATAAGATTATTAATCCATATATCTAAAATTATAGTCTAACTTTAAGTAGGTATTTCTCAAACATATTTGACTATAGAATTTTCCTTGAAAATATTTATTATCATTATTTTCTAGGGAACATAAAATGTGACACTGCTGAGAATCTTAATACATATTTATTACATAAATAAATTAATATTTTAAAATTATTTTTTATGTAAGTTTATGGCAACTAAGTGGCAATACTAATAAGTTGATAATTAATGTAGGACTTTTGCTTTATTAAAAAATTACTTTTTAGTGACAATTGTTAGGTGCTTGCATTCTCAAATTTCATTTTGCTCTCAAACTGTGCTTAGTTTTCTGCAGACAAATAAATATTTGGGTGATTCCATGAATAAAGGAATACTTTGTCCTAGGAATAAACTATTGGAAATGTTTTACAAAACCCATTGAGGAAAATAATATGTTAAATAAGTGATTTATTTAACAATAATTAATAATAATTTGTTAAGTAAGTGGTGAATATTTTAAAACACACCTACCTCACACACCCACATGTGTTTATGACTGGCTGGCTGATCTTGCTTCTATGCTGAGACTGGTATTGTAATTATTTAAAATGGCCTTTCATTGGAGTGAAAACAGAATATAATAGGAAAAAAAAAACACTATTTCCTGACATGGAACCACCAAATTAAAGCCATGGATTTCTGCTTCATGCATGCTGAATTTATATCCTGATGTGCCACGTTGATACTGAGCGATTTTCCTTACAGGGTTGAACCTCTAAGGGAAACTTCTACAATTAAAGAAAAAAGGCTTTCCTGAGTAACACCCATTTAAAAAAGTATAGTCTTTCATATCCTTCTGATTTGAACCTTCTTTTATTTCTCGTGTTTGAATTGAATATGTGTTATTCTGAATTGAATGCAATTTGTATTTGATTTAATACCTTCTTAAAATCTATTTGCATTTGGCAAAAATGATGTGCCCTTACATATAATACCTATTCTTTCTTAGTATCTCAATTCATCTTTAAGGAAAAAAATGCGTATTAAATTATTAACCTAATGTTAATTCTTCTTTACAGAACTTCTTTTTGTATTTTGTTCTTCCTTTGTTAAGAAAAATTATCCAAATTTGAAATAAACCAGGTTGGTAACCTTTCCTCTTTTCAATTCTTACATAGCTTTTCAGGGCTTAACAGGCTCATTCAAAGCTTACTTAATTATACAGGAGAAAGCACTTATGTTTGACTTTTGTATTTAATATTTGATCAGAGCCCTGACAATGGTTAACTATAATATGTAAGCTTTTAGATTTTTGTCTGGTAGAATAGATAACTCCAAATGTTACAATTTTATAGCTTTATATGACATTAATCAGTTTTGTACCTATTAGCAAATTTATTTCATTCAATTCTGTTGACTGACTGCATAAACACTTGATTTTCAAATTTTCTCTTTAATTAGCCATCTCATGTTGCTAGTTACCCCATGAATTATTAAATTGAATAGAATCTTTGACAGGTATTCATTTTAGACTTAAATGGAAATTACACTAACTTTTTAAAATGTGTATTTTAATACCTTTTACTTATTAATCTTAAAATTTTTCCAAAATGAACCCGTTTTTTATGACTTTTGAGGTGTTAAGCAGTCCAGGTTTGATGAGATTATCTATCTTTATGAGTGGTGACCATGAAGTAAAATTCTTTAAAAAAGCAAATATACCAGGACTATTGACTAAAAATATGGTCAGAACTATTTGTCAGTCACTCAGTTCTTAATTTAGAATTATAGATCATTTTAAACCGAAATCAGAACTACATCACTTAAACATCCTTCTCATTTAATATACTCTTTCTGAATGAGTCTGGTTATTACTGAAAATAAAAAAAAAAATTCAAATGTAACAGAAAGGCTTACCAGAGAATAAATTTCTAGTTTTGTTTTTCTCTTATCTCCCACAATGCCAAATAAAAACAAAAATTCAAATTGAAATTATTGAAAATAGATCACTTTTTAACCCTAAGGAAGTTGGGAAACTTATAAATTTCCCTTAGAAGTGCATATCATCTTTGAGTTCTTGAAGTTTACGCTATTAGATGGTTGTGGGAATGAATCCCTGTCATTAACAACATTATTTTCTTCTGTCATTTCCCATAATGGCTTTATGTTTCTTGGCTTCTATTCTGATTTTTTATTACAGTTTCTTGTTAGCTAATGCCCTAGTTGCGGAAGTCTTTTCTCACTTGACCTTTACATTTGCCACTACATCATTCTATTTTCCTTGAACATATTCGTCATTGAAGTGGGCAGACACATTTAATTTCTATTTCCAATGCATTTTCATTAGGCAGCAAAGAAGAGATACATTTTGCAGAGACTTGGGTAATGAGTTTTTTAAATTTTATTCACTTCTTATTGTAGCCCATTATGCGGTAGCCCCTTTGTCTAAGAAAAATAGGTGTAATACTATTGATATATTTTTCTTAAAGTTGACAAATTTCATGTGGCATCCCCAAGAGAAATAGAGTACAGTGATTCAAGATTTTTAAGAAGTATGAACTTGAAAGGGGCCAATGCTAAGAACTGAAAACTTGGGAGTATAAGCATAGAACATCCTTGGTCAAATTTAGACTGAGGAATAAATTTATTCTTTGTCAAAGAACCAGATGGCCTCATTGGGATCTGGATTAGCTTGGCTTCATCTCAGAGATGGGGGAATAAAGAATGCCAGTTTCATTCAGGAAGGATCAGGTCATAGAAGAATCATCCAAAACTAATAGTATCTTCAATAAAGCATGTAACCCAAGTGATAACTTGAAAAAAAAAATTGTATTCTGAGATTCTCAAAGACGAACATTTCAAAAATCAACTCTCATGCCCTGAAGTCAATTCTAAAGGTTTACATTTCCAGTAGTAGCTGTTGCATAGTTGGCCAAGGTTTTAGGTGAAGAAGAAACATTTTTATATGGGACTTTTGGTATTTTTGCTAAAACCAGTATAATATTTTAAAGTCAAACCTAATTTCTATATGTATATTCATCTTTTATCTATATTTCCTCAAAATCTTTGTAGAACTTCCATATGTATCCTATGTTTATTTTGTGGGACTTGCTATGGTAGCATGAAGAGGAAAAAGAACCAAAGAAAAGAAAAAAAAGTTAAAATGAAGAGAAGGCGTGTATAAAGGGAGCAATTCTAGTTTCTCAGGATCTTCTGTCAACCTAGAATCTGTTATTTTTGTTCCAACTTTTAGTTTTCTCATATTTTAGCACCATCAATTTTTATTCTATGTATTTATGGTATATCCTTCTGTTTTCTCCCCCATTTAAATGTAATGGTTCAGAATAGCCCACAGTTTAATATTATAGTCCTAACTGAAAACCATTACTGTAAACTAACCTAAGTTCATTTGGAAAATAACACTTAAGTGGAAGAGAGGGGGACTTTCTCCTTTCAGAGATACTACGCTTGACCTTCTTGGTATAATCTAAAGATAAAATATCTACATGGAAAATTATTGATTGGCGATATGATAGAAACAGAATGTCAAAAGCTGTGCTGAAGTATTTCTATGATGTTGAAGTCTTATACATAATTAAAGATTCATATAGGTTTTTCAGTACTGCAAAAAAGAATAGACTTAGAAATTATGGCAGTGATGTGTAATATTGTGAAACTATTTTATTGGTTAAAGTTCAGATTCCTTATCTTCAAAAACGGAGAAAGTAAGACAAACATGATGGATTTTGGAAATAAAAAAATCAAGATACTCATACATAGAAGGGGATTATCCTGTAAGAAATTCTTGCCCAAACCTGATTTCATTAATAGTTTTCTTTCACCACTCCCAGCCTCTTGTCATATTTCTTTATCCTCCTTTTCTCAGATCAGAGGAACAATGACTAATTTCAGTTTGGCAATGAAAATATATAATGAATAAGTGTGTTTCCTGGCTGGAAGGGGAAAACCATTGGGAATAAACAATGGGGAAAATTTTATGGGCAAAATTGAAATGTTGAGTTCCAGAATTTTGGCTTGAACTGGCTGTAAATTTTGGTGGGACTTTATTAGGTACCAACCATATTGGCTCTGAATCACCAAAACAGGGACATGAAAAGGGAAACAAAAATTAACATTTGTGTACATATATTTATATATAGAAAAAAAACCCCTCAAATTAGAACTGGCAACTGGTGTTTCTGTAGTTTGACCTACTAGAAAAAGCAGTCTTAAATGCCACTTTCTGAAGGAAAACTTGTGTCACTTTGTCCATAGATGAGCTATGTGGCTATTTTCATATAAAAGAATGTCCTTATATAAAAGAATGGCAATGAGCCTGTGGCCACCCTAGATGTATTTTGGAAATAATATTTTCTTGACTGCTCTAGGAGATGCAGATTAGCTTAATTTCTAAATTTTGTGGATGTTGAGCAGTGCAGTGTAATCTTTTGTGGTTGATTAATTCTTTAGACCCTTTAAATATTTGGTCCATGAAAGACTTGGCATTAAACTCATGTGCTGGAACCACAAGTGTTTGCAGGGAGAGAGAGCACAAACTGTAGCTGCTGAAAACAAAACAAAACAACTCTGTTTGGTTTTGAGAAACACTCTAGCTGAGACTAAGCAAAATATAGAATCTGGGTGGATACACTCTGACCTTCAATCTCTTTGCATTTATAGAATAAAACAATTTAATATTTGACTTTAATTTTTTGACTTTATGATAAAAATCAATGCAATTTTTGATTTTTAATTTCCCTTGAGAATTTGATAAGGGTAGGCATCAGCATTTTATCACAAGGATATCTTCCTGAGTTTTATCTTAATGTTGTCACTTTTGTTTTATGCTCTGATAGCCTATATTGGACAAAGTAACCAGTCATAACTTAGAGGGTGAATGGAATAAGAAATTTGTTTTTATTCTCGAATATAAAGTAACCTTGGGATGAATTTATTCAAGGCACTGTTATTATTTATTTCAGAACCCTCTGGGATCTAAACCTATCTTACTCAACAGTGGTTGACATGTGTGTATGGGTCACCTCTAGAAGGTTGGGTTCAGGATTATTCTGAAAGACTCCTTATATCCTCTTCCAACGTATTGGACCACATTTCTGGTTGACAATTGATTATATGGTTAAACTCAGGTGCTTAAGACAGCAAAATGTTCTTAGAAAGAAGTGACTCTTTCCTTACCACTAGTTTCTATAAAGAGAGATTTTCCCTAAATGCCCTCTTGTCTTACTTCTTATTCCTCCTCATGGGAGAAAAATTAGTGAGTTGACATTATGGTTGACATTTCTTGATTGGATATAGTTAATCTTTTAGAAGTTCCTATGTACAGGGAAGTTGCTCTCTCTCAAATCCTTCCATCTCCTCCCTGACCAGTAAGAGTCTATCACTGCACATGACAGTGTACCTCATCTGTCAGTACAAATCCTTGGAAGTGTTGTTCTAGGGCCAAGATTGGTGATTAGAGAAGTAATAAGCCTATTTTGACTGTCTCAATATACTATATTCTAAACTAATCTTTGTTAATTATAATAATGGTATTCCTCTATTTGCTAATATTTCTTCTTATTAATACTATTACAATATAGGTAGAAAAGCAGGGAGTGAATTATTAGGATGCCCTCAAGACCCTTCATTTTATATGTAACAGACCACAGGCCAGCATGCACTCCATTACTTCTCTGTATGTAAATTTTCCCCAATAAAATCCATGTTACATCTGCCTTGTGTAACACTAATAATGTGTGTTCATGATCTTCTTTCATGACAAATATCCACACCAAAGTTAAAGAAATCCATCCCCCAATATTGTTTTTTCTGATGACATTGGTAAAATATATTAAATGTACCAGAATCCTCCAGGCCACCAGGGGATATTTTTCTCTGCTTGATAGTCTCAAGGGTCACATGGCTTAGTGTTGTCAGTCAGAATAGCATAGCCAGCAAGAGAAAAAAAGTAACCCAATCAAAATGTGGGCAAATGATATGAATAGAATTTTTTCAAAAGAAAATAAGCAAATGGCCAAAAAACATATGAAAAAATGTTCAACATCACTAATTATCAGGGAAATTCAAATTAAAACCACAATGAGATATCACCGTATGCCTGTTAGAATGGCCATTATTAAAAAGTCAAAATATAATAGATGCTGGCAGGGATACAGGGAAAAAGGAACACTTATACACAGTTGGTGAGACTGTAAATAGTACAATCTCTATGGAAAACTGTATGGAGATTTCTCAAAGAACTAAAAGAACATCTACCATTCAATCCACCAATCCGACTACTAGGTATCTACACAAAGGAAAAGAAGTCATTTATCAAAAAGATACTTGAACTTAAATGCTTACTGCAGTACAATTCACAATTACACAGATATGGAATCAGCCTAAGTGCCCAACAATTCATGAGTGGTTAAAGAAAATGTGTTATATATATCACACACATACATACCACACATACCATGGAGTACTACCTAGCCATAAAAAGGAATGAAATAATGTCTTTCCCAGCAACTTGAATGGAACTGAAGACCATTATCCTAAGTGAAATATCTCAAAAATGGGAAAGCAAACACCACATGTTCTCACTAGAAAATGGGAGCTAAATGATGGTATACCCACAGGCACAAAGAGATGTAAAGGACATTGGAAACAAGAAGGGAGGAAGTGGAGAGGAGAGTGAGGGATAGAAACTTACCTATGAACACTATCCTGGTAATGGGTACACTAACAGCCCTGACTTCAGCAATATATAATGTACCCATGCACCGAAAACATTTGTACCCCTCTTAGTATTTTGAAAAAAAAAAAAAAAGAATAGCATAAATTATGGTACAATAAAAACAAATTGAAAATTTTGCTTATATAAAATACCAATGTAATATTTCACAGATCTAGAAAAAATAATTCTATGCTTTGTTTTGAACCAGAAAAGAGCCTGAATAGCCATAGCAATCTTAGGCAAAAAGAACAAATCTGGAGGCATCACATTAGCAGATTTCAAACTATACTACAAGGCTATAGTAACCAAAACAGCATGGCATTTGCAAAAAATAGAGACAAAGATCAATGTAACAGAACAGAAAACCCAAATATAAAACCATCCACATACAGCCAGCTGATCTTTGACAAAGCAGATGACAATATACACTGGGGAAAAGAATACCTATTAAATAAATGCTGCTGGGAAAATTAGATAGCCAGATGCAGAAGAATGAAACAGGAACCATATCTCTCATCATTCACAAAAATTAATTCAAGACGTATGAAAGATTTAAATGTAAAGCTTGAAATCTTAAGAATTCTAGAAGAAAAGGCAGTAAAACTCTTCTAAATATCAGCCCAGGCAAAGAATGTATGACTAAGACCCCAATGACAATTATAGCAACAACAAAAATAAATAAATGGGACTTGATTAAATTAAAAAACTTATGCACAGCTAAGGAAACAATCAATACAGCAAATGGACAACCTACAGGATGGGAGAAAATATTAGCATATTGTACTTTCAACAAAGGGCTAATAACCAGAATCTACAAGGAACTCAAGCAAATCAGCAAGGAAAAAACCAAACAACCCCATTAAAAAGTGGACAAAAAGACATGAACAAAAACTTTTCAAAAGAAGATAGTCAAATGGCCAATAAACATATGAAAAAAATGCTCAATGTCACTAATTATTGGGGAAAGGCAAATTAAAACCACAGTGAAATATCACCTTAACCCAGTTAGGATGGCTTTTACTAAATACGCCAAAAACAATAGATGCAGGCATGGATGCTGAAAGAAAGGAATGCTTGTATTCCGTTGGTGGAACTGCAAATTAGTACAACCTCTATGGAAAACTGTATGGAGAATCTTCAAAGAACTATTAATAAAAGTAGACCTACAATTTGATGCAGCAATCCCATTATTGGGTATCTATCCAGAGAGAAAGAAGTCTTTTTATCAAAAAGATACCTGTAATTCAATGTTTATTGAAGTACAATTCACAATTGCAAAGATGTAAAATCAACCAAAGTGCCCATTAATTCATGAGTGAATTAACAAAATGTAGTATGTGCATGAGGTCTATCCAGAAAGTATCCAGCCATGTAATATGAAAAATAGAGACATTTATTGAAGAAGATACAAGATAAAGGAAACACTGTACATAGGATACTGATGCCTTGGTCCCCTTCAAGTAGGCACCTTGGGACCTCACACAGTTCTCCTGCCATCTCTTAACCTAACACATTCAACGTTCTCAGGTGTTCTGCTTGTTGCAGGCCTTCCAGAATATGGATCACTTTCAATAGATTCTCAACCATCTTTGAAGCGTTTGTGCCACACTTTTATTTGTGCTGCATTCACTGCATTGTCCATGAGAGCTTTCTGAATCATCTGAATAGTTTCTGTGGACGAATGTTCAAGTTTAATGCAAAATTTGATGCACATTCATTGCTTTATGCTCTCAGCCATTTAAAATGTATTGGTAACACAGTACACATGCTCACTCAATGGTGTCTAGCTCCCCACTGACTAGTATACTGAGGTCGTCATTATTCATGCATATACATCCCAATCTACTCTCCTTGGCTGCCAGGTTACATCAGTGTCATGCAAACCATTCTCATTATAGTAACAATGGCTGGATACTTTCTGGACAGCTCTCATATGCCATGGAGTACTACTCAGCAATAAAAAGGATGAATTAATTCCTTTTGCAAAAATTTGGATGAAACTGGAGACCATTATCCTAAGTGAGGTCTTTAAAGACTGGAAAAACAACCACCATATGTACTCACTATTAAATTGGAACTAATCAATGAGCACATATATGTGCATATATATGCACACAGACAGAAATAAAACTTAGTGGAAATCAAGCAGGAGGAAGTGGGGAGAGGGGATGGGCAAAAACATCCCTAACGGGTACAATGAACACTAATTGGATGATGGGCACACTTACAGCTGGGACTCAAGCATTCCAAAAGCAATCCATGTAACCAAAAATATTTGTACCCCTTAATATTTTTAAATAAAAAAAATTAAAAAAAAAACAATGCTTATACCTCACACATGCTACCCATCTCTCATGGACAAGCAAGGGCATTATGCTCATCACAGTTACCTATGGATCTCAGCTGATGTAGTTTCCATCACAACACATGCTTTCAAAATTGTAGAGTCAGTAAAAAGAAAATAAGCCACATGCTGATTTTTCAAAATGTCAGACTTTATGTGACACACGTCACTTTCACTTACATTTCCTTGGCAAAGCAAGTCATGTGGCCACAGTAGAGTTCAACAGCTTAGGGATGTCTAATTTTTCCATCAAGACAGCCATCCAGTATTTTGAATGTTCATATTTCTGGGATCCTCTCCTCCTTTTGTATTGATCTTTTCCAATTCTGACAAGTGATTAACACTTTATCTTTTTTCTCCATTGTATTTTTCATTACTCTGGGGAAAATCCCTTGCATCTTTTTTTGTGTCACTTTTTTGACCAAAAAGAGATGCACTGTGCTCTGAAATATGACTATAGGTTTTTTTTTTTTTTAATTGCAGTCACTCTCCTTTTCAGACTTTCTTGAAGATATTTGACACACTCAACTCTAGAAGTTTGTCTTCTACATGCAGTTTATTTGGGACTTGCAGTTTGATTTGGGAATACTAGACTTACAGGAGAAAATATGAATGATTATAGTAAAAACCTAGCCTTCATCTCAAGCTAAAATTAATGTTTAGAAAATCTAATATTCACTTTAATTTATTTATCTCTGTAAAATATCTTCTATAGTACCTTTCTGCACCTTTTCCCATGTCATTAGTTGAGGCTAATAGAACTTGTAGCAAAATATTCAACCTGACATAATCAGAATATATTAAAGTGGCATAATTAATAAACATAAAATATTAGAATCTCTTTGAGGAGAGTAGTTCACTTGTTTGGAAAACAATAAAGCACATTATGTTTTAACATAACTGTTAGAAACATGAAGGGAAAGTTAGATTCTTTTATTTCATCTCAATTATGTAAATTGTAAAATAGCTTTGAAATGCATAGAGGTATCTTCAGGAAAACTTCATTACTATTATCATTATAGAAGAAAGGTGAAAAGTATCAGAAAATTCATTCCTATACAAATTACCATACAGCATCATTCTGAAACATCCACACAAAGGATTTATTCTGAAGAATATATATGTCTCATTTGTGTTCTATATTAGTGCCATTTGTCTAACATAATGTTACGAATTTTCTGTCTTTGTAAAGTAGATAAATGACCTCCGAACACCAGTTTGAAATTTGATCCTCTAACACTGAAATGCTAGTACACAAACCTGCCAGAGCTGTTTTCTTCTTTTCCCTTGAACATACTTAGAGTGGTATTGCACAAAGGTAATGTGACAATATCCCCCAAAGAACACTTTTTAAAAGGCAGGAAGTATGAAACATCACATAAATATCAACTAAATAAAAAGACTTTTAATGTATAAATCTAGCAAACACATAGCATTTGATGCTTATTTTAAAATGTATTCTGAAGCTTACTTTAAGCAATAAGATGTTTAAACTTTTGCTAGTTTTCCCCTTGAATGTTTTTACTTTTAATATGCTCTGTAGATAAGAAAAAACATTTCCACTGTACAAACTTGAAGGAATCTTATATATACATATAACAAATAACACCCTGTTCCAAAGTCACCATACATAGAGAAAATGGGAAATTGTAGCTAAATGTATCTTTATTTACAAAATATTCATTACAAAATTTTTCCTTTGCATGGAGACATTTGGGACACTCTGTATATATTTCATCATCTATGAAATTGGTAAGGAAATATTCTATCACTGGAAATCTGGACTTCTCTCAAAAGCAAAGTTTAAAGCCTTTCTTTTAAGCAGAAGAATTTTTATGACACTTCTCAGATTTCAATAAAAAGAAATAATTCTCATTATCACTTGTGAAAAATACGAGTAATGATTCAATAAATCAGGCTTAAATAAAGCCCTATAAAATAAAGTGTGAGATAAATGGAAAACTATCCACTCATTTAAAATAATTTATTTTCACTGTGTTCAGTATTGGATTATATCACCATCCACCTTTGTTATAAATGCGTGTTGCATTTATTAGGGAAATTATATACTTGTACTAAAGATAAAAGAAATACCATGATTTGTGACATTTCTAAGGGAGGCTTCAAATACACGGAGTATGAAGAAAATGAAGACACTATTCTTAAGAAAGTCACATTCAAAAACTGAGGAATCAGAATTTCTAAACAGACCGATCTCAAGCTCAGAAATTGGAGCAGTAATTAAGAACCTCCCAAAGCGGAAAAGCCCAGGACCTGATGGCTTCACGTCAGAATTTTACCAAACATACAAAAAAGAACTCATACCTATTCTTCAGAATTTATTCCACAACATTGAGAAGGATGGAATCCTCCCAAATTCATTCTATGGAGTGAACATCACTTTAATTCCAAAACCAGGAAAAGACCCAACAAAAAAAGAAAATTACAGACC
>CAUYRT010053613.1:0-35809 GCA_963574885.1 Lepilemur ruficaudatus
TAAGACAGTCTCACTCTGTTTTCCGGGCTAGAGTGCCATGGCGTCAGCCTAGCTCACAGCAACCTCAAACTCCTGGGCTCAAGCGATCCTTCTGCCTCAGCCTCCCAAGTAGCTGGGACTACAGGCATGTGCCACCATGCCCAGCTAACTTTTTCTATATATTTTTAGTTGGCCAATTAATTTCTTTCTATTTTTAGTAGAGACGGGGTCTCGCTCTTGTTCAGGCTGGTTTTGAACTCCTGACCTTGAGTGATCCTCCCGCCTTGGCCTCCCAAGGATTACAGGCGTGAGCCACAGCGCTTGGCCCTGCACTCTTAAACTGTCAAAGCCCCATTCCTCCTGAAGGCCATCAGGTGATCTTTCAATTGCATGCAAACTGTCCTGTTACAAACCCGAAACTCACCCCAAGCCATCCTCAATCACCACTCATATCTACCCTTAAACACCACCAACTTCACCTCCAATTGCCTTCCCTCCTCCCTCTACACGTTCCCTTCACCCCATCACACAGTTGCCTCACAATGACACTCCAGCTGCATCAGAGGAGGAAGAGTATTGAGCACAAAAGATTAAGAGAGAACAACCAAGATAGATAGGGGGTGGGCATATTGTGCAAGGTATGTGATGGGAAAGCACTTGTCTTGGAGACATTTGAGACGTATGTATGAAGCTGGTGTTTGTAGGATTGGGATGTGTGACAGGATAATTAATCAGGGTCAAATGCTGTAAATATTTGCTCCCAGTCTGTTGCAAGTCCTTCAGCTTTGTTTGTAGCATCTTTCATCAACCTGTATGTGGATTTATATTTTGATGTGGAATGAGAGACCTATGGAGAGACTGTGGAGCATGGTGATGAAGAGTGCCTGGGTTCAAATCGCAAGTTTTATGAGCTGGTGTGACCTAGGGCAAGTAACATAACTTTGCCGTACCTTGATTTCCTGATATAGATTGGGATAATAAATAGAACCGTCCTCAGAGGTCTGTTGTGAGGAATAAAATGAATTAAATCAGATAAAGTGTCAAGAATGACCAATACATGTTGGTTATTGTGACTTTTCTTTATAACTCCTGCTTTTTATATCTTGCTGCTTCTTTTCTGCCCAAAGCCTTAAACATATTCTCCAAAAAATGTATTCTAACATTTTATATAGTTTTACTTTTTATATTTAGGTCTTTAACCAATCCGGAGTTAATTTTTATGAATTGTGTAAATTAAGGATCTAATCCCTTCCCCCAAAAGATAGTCATTTCTCCCCAAATCCATCTCTCTTCCAGTGATTTGAAATATTTTTATCATTTGCTAATTCCCATAAATACCCGGGTCAACTTTGGGATTCTGTTTCTGTACCATTGATCTAGTTTTCTATTCCTACTCCCATACCACAACGTTTTAATTACTAGAGCTTTGTAATATATTTTGAATCTGGTGAGACCATGCCCTCCTCTTTCTTCTTCTTTTGTAAAATTAACCATTCTTACATGTTTAAGGCACCATAGGAATTTCACCATCAGGACTACAAGTTCCATTTTGGAATTTTGATTGATAATGCATTGGCTTTTTTTTTTTGAGATCAACTTGATTAATTTAGGGAAGAATTTTCAACTTTATTATGTAGAAGCCCTCCCCTTATGCGAAGTGGTTGTGTGTGCGTGTGGATGTGCGTGTTTACCAAACTGACAGACCTGGAAGATAAGGATGCCAATACAGGAAGGTGCAAGGCAAATGGGAGCGTGGTCCAACTTAGGGCGGAGTCTTGGGATATGGGGAAGGAGGAAGCTAACATTGTGGGTCTGGGTGTTTTGTGAGCTATGTGCACTTGAAGGTGAGGGTAAGTCCCTCCCCTGTGTGCAAGCCGGCTTGCATGTAATCTGGCACACAGAAGCGCTCAGTAAATGTTGAATAAGTGACTCAATTAATTTTTGGAGAGCTTATTGTATGCCAAACAACCTGCTAGCACTTTTCATAAATTATCTCTAATCCTCATAACAATCCTGCCAGATAGGTATTATGACCCCCATTTGACAGGCCAGGAAAGCTGAGCCTTGGATAGGGGAGGTCCCCTGCCAAATTCAAGCCCTAGTCTTAGGATTCCAGAAGTCATCATTCACCAAAGGGACAAGATCTAAATTCCACCCATCCACTCATTCATCCACCTGCCAAGGATTTGTTAAGCACCTATTGCATAGCACAACGACATGGTACAACAACCGCTCTAGATGGCATAGAAAAGGCGGAGCACTCCGGAGAAGACCAGCTGGGCGGCTGGACTGCGGATACCGAAAGAGCGGGGTTTCTGGCCCGCACCTCCGGGGAATGTGACTGCCTCTGCCTCATAGTTACGGCTCTGACTGAGGGGGCATGGCTAGATCGGGGTTGGAGCGCGGTCTAGGGCGCAGATATTACCAATATTGGCCGAGAGGCGGCGCAGTTCCGCAGCTTAAAGCTTGGCCCGAAGACTCTCTGCGCGCCGGCGGGCCATAGGTGCGCAGGCGCAGAGGACCCAAGGAGCGGCTTAATATTATCTTGCGGAGGGATAAATTGAGGGGAGGGGCGTGGTTGAGAAAGCGACGCAAACAGAGAGGCGTGATTCAACCAAATTCCCTTCGCCTATTTGCTGCTGCCATCGGGGGCGTGGCCTAGGTGCCCCCTTCTCGGAAATGAGGGCGGGCCGAATCTAGTTTTTCCTCCGTGTCTGAGGCGTTGCTTAGAGAGGGTCCTCGAATCGCCCCTCAGCGATTGGCTACCTCACTTATGGGGTGTGGCCAGACGAGCCGTCCATCCTGGTGCGGTCACTTCCTGTGGAGTTTCCCCAATCCTAAGAGGAGGGGGAAGAGGACGAGGGGGAGGAGGGCGGTCGTCCCGGGTTAGGTTGAGGCGGGGGTGTCGGTCCGTTCAGGGCGGGGGATGACTCACGGCCCATCCCATCTCCCCGACGCCGCCCGCCCGCGCAGAACTAGTTCCATGGCTTAGCAGAGGAGGAGGCGGTGGCGACCAGGGGGGGAGGGGGACTCTTATTTTGTTAGGGGGACCGGGCCGAGGCCCGACCGGCCTGGCAGGGCTCGCCCGGGGCCGGGCGTCATGTCTCATGCGGCCGAGCCAGCTCGGGACGGCGTAGAGGCCAGCGCAGAGGGCCCTCGAGCCGTGTTCGTGCTGTTGGAGGAGCGCAGGCCGGCCGACTCGGCCCAGCTGCTCAGGTGCGGGGCCGCCTGGGGCTGGGAGTGCCAACTGGGGTTCTTGGGGGCCTGGTCTGGGGGCAGTGGGGGCCCCGCACTGGGATTGGAGGCCCTCGGCCTAGGCGTGGAGGACGTCGGGGCGCCCGTCTTGGGGGGGCATCTAAGAAATCTGGCAGTGGCCTGCTTTGAGACTTAAAGGAGTCTTGTAAGTGCATTAAGGGGGGCCTGGCCAGATTTTGGGGACCCAGACTCTTGACTGGGTCTAGAGGGGTTGACTCTGGAATATCCAGAAACTGGTCTAAGGTAGCTGAACTTGGGGAACTCTGATTAAAGGCTGAATTTGGGGTCCTTGAGTCAGGCATGAGGGGACACTGTCTGGTGAGGCACTGATTTTAAGGGAATCCTAGAATTTTTTTTCCCTCAGTGTGGGAGAAGGGGTCCCAGGTGCTTGGTGAATCTTCAGTAGCTGGTTACTGTGTTGGGGGATAAAGTGAATCTGGAGAGATTTGTGGCTATGGCAGATATGCTCCCTGAGACCAGCCTTGTGAGTGTGAGTGAATGAGCAAGAAAAGCAACATCCAGCAAGACTTGACCAAAATAATCCTTTCACCCCTACCCCGCCCTCCCCAAACGCCCCCCAGCTGGGGCAGATCCCAGGGATAGTGGAAAAGCCCTCTTCCCACACTTCCATGGGAGCTTGAATGGGAGACAGCCAGGAAGACAGAGGGGATGGAGATGATGTTGCCTCTTAGCTCAGAGAAGGCCTCAGACCTTATTTGGGAACCCAGAGGAGGGTCTTGTTCCTGCTGCCACTTGCCCTAGACTCTCAGCCAGCCCTGCCCACTCTCTACCCACACACTCTTCTTTTTATCTCGCCCCAGTCTATCTCTCAGCTCCTGGGGGTAATCTTGAATCTGTCCCCAGAGCTGGAACGAGTACAGATTGCACCATCTCTGCCTGGGTGGGTCCTCTCTGGCCTCTTCTCATCCGCACTTCCATCAGCAGGCTTTGGAGCTCTAGTGCTTCCTGCCCAACCCAGCACCCATCTCTTCGGAACTTCTGTGCTTGTGTGTGAGCATGGAAGGGGTCTTTGCCTCCTTTCTGCCTGGGATTGTGCTGAGCTCAGCAACTCCCCAAGCTTCCTCTTCCCGACTTCCTGGGTGGTTTTAGGGCCCCATCTGAGTGAGAGGAGAGGAAGGAAGACAGATCCTTGGGGAGGGGAGAGAATTCTTATCAAGTGAAGTCACCCACAATCCCTCAGGATTCTAAATCCCTGACTAAATTCAAGGATGCATATTCATCCACGTGTGTGTTAGTCTCTCCTGCACACTGGGGTCCTTGGACCCAGCATGGCAGACTGAGCAGGAGCCTTTCTGTATATCTATTCACTATCTTCTAATTCTTTCATCACAACCTAGATCATCACAATGGTGGGCATAGTTTAAAGGGAGGGGTCTACATGGATTGTTATTTTGTGTGCCAATGGGTGTTGGTATTGGGGGTGTGTGTGTCTGTGTGTTTTTTTATCTATCCAAAAAACAGGAGAAGGCTGGGCAGACTCCTCTGGCTAAGAAAAGAATGCTCGTATAAAGCAGATCATCCACCCCAGTTCTCCCTCTTGTAAATCCAGACTATTGGAGCAAGGGGAGCCTTTGATATTTCCATTTTTGTATTTGGGTGTGTGTTGGCATCCCATGAACTCTGGCTGGAGCTGGGAAAAACTCCTGCAAAGTGGTAAATCCTTATGTCATAAACTCCAGTTCTGTTTGTAATGCGTTCAGTTTGTGTTACAATGGACTGTTAGGCTGAGGGATGTCCTTACTTGCTGTGTGTGTGTGTGTGTGTGTGTGTGTGTGTGTGTGTGTGTGTCCACACCTGGGCCCACATTTAGCTGTAAAGAAAACAGTAGGGGGTATGGAGGCTGGGAGAACTCTGAATACTAAGTCTGAAATCCTTCTGTAAAGTCCCTTGTTATTCCTAAATTCTTGTTTTCCTCAAACTCAGGTTGTTACTGTGAGGGGGTTGGGATCCAGGCCTTCTCACTATTCTGACTCTTAAGTGACTATGGGTAACACAGCAGAATGTGGGAATTTATGGTGATGGTACCCTGCAGGGTGGCCAGATTTGAGAGAGTTTCTCTCTTTGCTCGCTCACACACACACACACACACGCACACGCACACGCACACGCGCTCATATTCTCTCTCTCTCTCTCTCTCGCTCTCTCTTTTCTCTTTCTATCTCTCTCTATCTCTCTCTCTCCTCTGTCTCAGGGGAGGGCTGGGGAATAAGGTCTCCCTTCAGTCACTGACCACCACCCCTACCTCCCCCCTACCCTCAGCCTGAACTCTTTGCTTCCGGAATCTGGGATTGTTGCTGATATCGAATTAGAAAACGTCCTTGACCCTGACAGTTTCTACGAGCTCAAAAGCCAACCCCTACCCCTACACTCAAGGTATGACTCACCTATCTGACTTCCCTCCCAATTCCTTAGCCCCCCTCTCCCCTCTTGATGGGCAGAGGCCCTCCATACCAGCCCAACCCATTCTCTCACCAGCCTGCATTTTTCCAGATGGTAAAATTAGGGGCCAGAAAGTGTGTGTCACACAGGAAAGCAGGTGGTTAAGCTAGGATTCCAGCATCTCTAACAAGACCTCCCCTGCCTACCCCACCTGCACACCCATTCATACACAAATATTCCAGCCAGCCTGGAACACCCAGAGACAGGGCGTGGCCTGTTTAAACTCACACCCCCAGGTGGCTGGAGCAAGCCCCTCAGCCCCTATTCAGCCCCCTCCCACACTCTACAAACTCACCCACCCTCAGCCCTTGGGGACCCCCTGCTGGTCTCTTCTTTCCCCCAGCTTGGAAGTCTAAATGTGCTGAGTCATCGGCCTGGGCTCTAAGAGAGGGGAGGGGACCTGGAAGAGGGGCAGGAAGAGAGGATTGTGAAATCCCTGAGATTTTCAAGACAGACTAACTCCTGGGACCAGAGGCCCAGGCAGGAGAGGAAGAGGGGCCTGGGGCTGCCCTTATAGCCTGATACCCACCCCCAGGAGCTCAGAGAGCATCACTAGTTTCAAGTTGGGCTTAGGAGCCCTCTGTATCCACATTCTACTGCCACAGCTTCAATTCTGCTTCAGCTCGCCTCTAAATAGGATAAACCCCCTCTCACAGAGCTGAGCAATAGCATTTCTACTTACTACATGAAGAGGCTCAAATCTAGGTGTCACCATGGATCTGAGGGCTAAAATTCACCCAGCAGACTATGACCTCTGAGTGCTGGGACCATGTCTGATTCCAATGTCTCCTCTAACAGACTGTGAACCCTGAGGGCTGTCACCAGTCTTGGTTCCTGTGTCTCAGCCTCCACACTGTAGCCTCTGAAGGCAGAGAACAGGCCTGGTTCCTGTGCCTACTCCATCACACTGTGACCCCTTAGGCTCAGGATGAGACGTTTAGCTTACCTGTGGCCCCATATTTCCCATTCCACAGCCTCCCAATATCACTGCAGGCCACACCAACCACCCCAGCTACACTCTCTGCATCGTCTTCTGCAGGGGGCTCCAGGACCCCTGCCATGTCGTCATCTTCTTCATCGAGGGTCTTGCTGCGGCAGCAGCTCATGCGGGCCCAGGCGCAGGAGCAGGAGAGGCGTGAGCGTCGGGAACAGGCTGCAGCGGCTCCCTTCCCCAGTCCTGCACCTGCCTCTCCTGCCATCTCTGTGGTTGGTGTCTCTGCTGGGGGCCACACATTGGGCCGTCCACCTCCTGCTCAGGTGCCCAGGGAGGTGCTAAAGGTAAGATGAGGTCCAGAAGCCTTGGGAGGAGGGGGCTCCTGGTGACTGAAGAGTGGTCCTAGGAGCTAGGGGTGGCCTGGGCTTCCTGGTGGCTTGTGAGCAAAGTCCTAGGGGCTCTAAGGAATGTCCCTGGTACTGTTTAAATGGTCTGTGCTCATATCCCAAGTGTGTAGGGTTTCCGAGGTATTCTCGTGGGGTTGTAAGGGGTTCTTGAGGCCCTGAGGATGTCTTGGTGGATGATAGAGGGTCATGAATGCCTCAGATGGGCTCTGGCTTTGTAGGAAGTGCTTTGTGCATGTGTGTGCTACGTTAGGAGTTCTTTGGCCCTTAAGGCATCTGGGGAAGCCATGTATGGTTCCCAGGTCTGTTAGGTAGTGTTAAAGACTGGACAGGGGAGTCTTGGAGATTGTGGTTTTTCCAGAAACTGTGAGGGATCCCGTCGGCCATGGGTGGATCTTGGGGGCTATGAAGAATTTCTGAGGGAGTTTGGGTCCTGGGGGAAACGCACCATCTTTGGGGAGTTTTCAGATTCTACTGGGGGTTCTCCAGTTTTCCGCCTGAGTCTAGGAACAGATGAGTTAGGAGAGTCAGGCTGGGGCTCAGAGTCACCCCTCCAGCCTTGTTCTACCTTTCCCTTCCCTTTCCTCATCGCTCTTATCCCACAGGTGCAGACCCACCTGGAGAACCCGACGCGCTACCACCTACAGCAGGCGCGCCGGCAGCAGGTGAAACAGTACCTGTCCACCACACTTGGGCCCAAGCTGGCTTCCCAGGCCCTCACCCCACCGCCAGGGCCTGCAAGTGCCCAGCCGCTGCCTGCCCCTGAGGCTGCCCATGCTACCGGCCCCACAGGCAGTGCTCCCAACAGCCCCATGGCGCTGCTCACCATCGGGTCCAGTTCAGAGAAGGAGGTAAGAGGCTGCAGCCAGTCCTCACACACTCCCCCCACCCCAAATTCTTCTAACCTTGTACAGGATTTACTTCTTCCCCCAGATTGATGATGTCATTGATGAGATCATCAGCCTGGAGTCCAGTTACAATGATGAGATGCTCAGCTATCTGCCCGGAGGCACTGCAGGGCTACAGCTCCCCAGCACAGTGAGTCCTTGAGATGGGAGGTTTGTCTGAAAATGAGGGCACCCTCTATCACTGAGACCACACCTGTGCTGGCTTATGTGTATATGGGACCATTGCCATGGATTGTGCCGAGATGTAGAGGGAGGCCTGATGGCGAGAATGGGGCATGTCAGTGCCGTTGGGCCTTGCTGGACTGCTTGAGAGGTGGGCCTTGTACACCTTGGGAGATAGGGGGTGGGGAGTTCACAGAAATACTAAGGTGCTAGGTGCTCAGGCTTTGCTGTGAGAAGTACCAAGAGGTGGGCCTCTCAGCTATTTGAGTGTACCAAGGGATTTGGTCATTGGGATATACCCAGACCATGTAGTGATTGGAATATACCAAGTCTCTTGGAGCGAACTGTGCCAAGAGGTTGGATCCTCATAGACAGTGGATAAAACTTGCTAGAGCAAGGGATGTACCATTGTAACATTCTGGTTCTCAGACATTCCAAGAGTCTCATAACTTGCTTTGGAACATAACTAGTGGTTATAGCTTTGTTTTTTTCCAACTTATCAAGAGGGTAGAAGCATGTATAAAAATGGTACCAATTTATCAGAACTTTTTATTAATTTGGACACAGCTAGAAATTGAGACCTTATATTAAATGGATCCAGCAGACTGGAGGGGCTTTCAAGTGATGAAAACTCATCAGGAGGTGAGAGTTTGGTGTACTTCTAGATTAGTGTGCTGCCCTAGAGTGTATTCAGGATATAAAAACTAGGCTAACATAAAAGCAGTGCTAGTTGACTAGTTGGACAAGAATCTCCTGAGAGATCAGGATGTGCAGGAAGATACTAGAGTCAAGACCTTGGTACATGGCAGCAGGAGACCGTGGTATGGAAGGTGGTGTGACTTGATCTTAGCAAAAGATTGAAGATTAGGTTGGAACACTTCAGAGGGCCAGATTTTGGAAGGAACGTTGCCATGACAATTTACCAAAGTCTGAGAAGATTGGGTTGGAGTGTTTTAAGAATGCTGGATTGGAATGTTGTGCTGGGAGGAGCTAACAGACTGGACTGTCGCATCAGAGCCAACAAAGACCTAAGAATGGTGGTTTTCTGCATTTCTTCTTAGACCCAGCCCTGGAATGGGGGAGAGGGGCTTCAGAGATCACTGAGGAGTATGAGGAGCTGGGGGTGGGAGGTGATAAGCTGGGCAGTCTCCAGTCTCCCAGCAAAGCAGGATGGGTCCAGTTTACTCTGTCCTCCCTGTTGGATTGCCATGGGAAATTGCCTTAAAAGAGAATGAAAGGTTCTCATGCTGAGTCTGCCAATCCTTGTGTTAGAGGGCCTATCTTTTGGATGTGTGGAGAGTCAGTAATCTGGTTCTGAGGAGGGGCTGAGCCTGGGATCTGTTCCCAATCACTGTTTCTCTGCCCTCCCTGCCCCCAGCTCCCTGTATCAGGAAATCTGCTTGATGTGTACAGTAGTCAGGGTGTGGCCACACCAGCCATCACCGTCAGTAACTCCTGCCCAGCTGAGCTGCCCAACATCAAACGAGAGATCTCTGGTAAGTGACAGGGTCTTGGCCCCATCCTGTACCCTGGGTGAGCCCCATGCCTACCAGGTCTGCAGGTGGGCCTGATTCTGGGGGAAAGGGCTCAGGCATACAGAAATGGGGACCGTTTGCCCTCTTTTTCCATGTGGCACATGGTCCTGCTTTTACCCCACTTCCTCTCACTTTTTCTTATCTTGGATTAAACAACTAACTGGCTTGTCACCATAGCTTCACAAGAAATTGTAAAAGAAAGGTGCTTAAAAAAATCAGCCAGGCAGCTAAAAATATATAGAAAAAATTATCCAGGCATGGTGGCACATGCCTCTAGTCCCAGCTACTTGGGAGGCTGAGGCAGAAGGATTGCTTGAGCCCAGGAGTTTGAGGTTGCTGTGAGCTAGGCTGACGCCACAGCACTCTAGCCCAGGCAACAGATTGAGACTCTGTCTCAAAAAAACAAAAACAAAAACAAAAAATCGGCCAGGCAGGGTGGCTCATGCCTGTAGTCCCAGCTACTTGGGAGGCTGAAACAGGAGCCCAGGCATTCAAGGCTGCAGTGAGCTATGATGATGCCACTGCACTCCAGCCTGGGTGACAGAGACCCTATCTCAAAGAAACAAAAAAGTCACTTCCTCTGCCTACCAAACCCTACCTAAGTGTCTGCATGTGCTCCCTTCTTTCTCATGCCCAGAGGCCCTCACCACCCTCACTCTCTTCCAGAGACCGAGGCAAAGGCCCTTTTGAAGGAACGGCAGAAGAAAGACAATCACAACCTGAGTAAGCCAGACAAAAAGAGTGTGCCCTTGCTGCGCAGCCCTGCCTTGCCCTGAGTCCCAAACCCCCATGGGGAGCCCCTCTGCAGCAGCCTCCCAGCTCCGCTTTCTGTCTCTTCCCTTCTTGGCTGATTGATGACTCTTTCCCACTCTTTCTCTCCCCCTTCCTCCAAAGTTGAGCGTCGCAGGCGATTCAACATTAATGATAGGATCAAGGAGCTGGGCACTCTCATCCCCAAGTCAAGTGACCCGTGAGTCTGGCTGGGAACCTCAAGCCCGCGGGAGGTGGGGCGGGCGCCCCATGCTGCTGAAGTTGTGCTTTGGTGGGCCCGCCAGGCAGACTCCTCTGGCTCTTTCTCAGCCTGAGCAGGATTGCACACCCTCACTGTTTGCCCACTGAACATTTTAGGTGCATGACATTATGGTCTGTGTGCCCCATCTGGTCCCTCTAGGATATATACACTGAGTTTTCTGTTCATTTAGCACGTCCTTTATTTATTCGAGATTTATTTATTGAGCCTTTGTTTTGTGCTAGGTACCATGCTAGGCACTGATGATACCAGAGGGAACCAAACAAAGATCGCTGACCTCATAGAACTGATGTTTTATTGAGGACAGACAGACAGTAAAACAAGATAAAATAAGTAAAATCCATGAGATCTGCTATGATGAGTGTTAGGAGAAGAAAGAAGAGTAAAAGGAAGATGGGAGAATGATGCAGAGGGTTACAGTTTGGGGTATGGAGGGTGGGGACAGGGCAGGCCCTAACCGACAAGAAAAGAGAGCCTAAGGGGCTGAGACAGGGAGCCACGTGGGCGTCTGGGGGAACAGTGTTCGAGGCAGAGGGCGCAGCTGGGATTGAGGCCTTGAGATAGGAATGGTTTTCCATGTTCCAGAAGCACTGAGAGGCTAGTGTGGCTGTAGAAAGATCAGAGGGACATAGGTGATAGAGGAGCCATAAGGGATCAGGTGACAGAGGGCTTCCAGGGTTGGGAGTGTGATCGGGTACGGTTAGAAGGTTCCAGGTAGGGGTTTTCATCTGAGCACTCCATAGCTTTGATGTACCCCCACCTCAAGCTTTAGACATGTGGGGTGCTCTGCCAGGTGCAATCCCCCCTTCAGCACCTGAGAAACTCTTTGTGCAGCAATCTCTTCTTTCTGCCACTCGGGCCCCACAGGGAGATGCGCTGGAACAAAGGCACCATCCTGAAGGCCTCTGTGGATTATATTCGCAAGTTGCAGAAGGAGCAACAGCGCTCCAAAGACCTGGAGAGCCGGCAGCGATCCCTGGAGCAGGCCAACCGCAGCCTGCAGCTCCGAATTCAGGTCTGGAAAGGGGAGATGGCGGCAGGGTAGGGGTGGGAGGCAGAGGAAGAACAGGCCAGGGTTTCCCCTCCTGTACCTGGGGGATTCCCAGGCTTCCCAACTCACATGAGGAGGAGAAAGATCAGTAATAATCATAACATTAACAAGAATAATAATGAATATTAGCTAACTAAGGTAGTATTTATCTTGTGCCGTGTAGTGTAACAAGAACTTTATATCCAATAACTCATTTACTCCCCACAAAAAAACCTATGAAATAGGGACCATTATTATACCCATTTTACAGATTGGGACTCCAAGCCTCAGAGACGTTAAGAGACTTGCCTAAAATTTCATAACTAGTGAGCGGCAGAGGCTGAATTCCAACCCAGGCAGCCTGTCCCTGTAGCATTTATACTCCTCTGCTTCTGAGGGACTCTGAACCCCATCTTTTCCTATACCCACCCCTTACTTTTTGCAGGAGCTAGAACTGCAGGCCCAGATCCATGGTCTGCCGGTACCTCCCAGCCCAGGGCTGCTCTCCCTGGCCACGACTTCAGCCTCTGACAGCCTCAAGCCAGAGCAGCTGGACGTTGAGGAGGAGGGCAGGCCGGGCACAGCAACGTTTCATGTAGGGGGGGGACCTGCCCAGAATGCTCCCCATCAGCAGCCCCCAGCGCCACCCTCGGATGCCCTTCTGGACCTGCACTTTCCCAGCGACCACCTGGGGGACCTGGGGGACCCCTTCCACCTGGGGCTGGAGGACATTCTGATGGAGGAGGAGGAGGGGGCGGTGGGAGGACTGTCGGGGGGTGCCCTTTCCCCGCTGCGGGCTGCCTCCGACCCCCTGCTCTCTTCAGTATCCCCGGCTGTTTCCAAGGCTAGCAGCCGCCGCAGCAGCTTCAGCATGGAGGAGGAGTCCTGATCAGGCCTCACCCCTCCCCTGGGGTTTCCCCACCCAGGAAAGGAGGACAAGTCAGGATGAGGCCCCGCCTTTTCCCCCTCCCTCCCATGAGACTGCCCTACCCAGGTATTCTGGGGGAAGAGGAGATGTGATCAGGCCCCACCCCTGTAATCATGCAAGGAGGAGGAGTCAGATGAGGCCCTGCCCCTTCCCCAAAGGAACAGCCCAGTGCAGGTATTTCAGAGGGAGAAGGCTGCAGGTGATGTGATCAGGGCCTGTCCCCTGGGGATCACAGCCTCACCCCTTTCCCTGTGGGACCCATCCTTGCTCAGGTGAGGGAAGGAGACTGGATGGGGTCCCATCCCTGTCCCCTAGGGACTGTCCTAGCCAGGTCTCCTAGGAAAAGGAGGTATCAGGATAATGCTCCATCCCTTCTCTTGGAACCACCTTTCTGGTCCATCTTGGCACAGAAGAGGAATCAAATGATACAGGTCCTAGCCCTGGGGGTTTAAGCCCTGCCCCTTCCCAATGAGCCCTGCCCTGCCCAGGCTAGGAACAGAAATGAGGAAGAGACCTGGCCCCTTCCCCTAGGAACTCAGTCCTGGCCTTCTGGAATGGAGAAGGCAGGCCCTGCCCCTTCCCTCCAAGGACAGCCCAGCGCAGGTATTTTAGGTGTGGAGGATTCAGTAGGACCAGGCCACCCCATGTGGAGATCACAGCCCTGCCCTTGTCCCTTAGCAACATCCAATCCAAGCATTCCATACTGCAGGGAGGAGTGGTACTTAAGCTCCCCCGCCTTAACCTGGGACCAACCTGATCAAACCTTGGGAGGGCTCTGAGACAACCTTGCTCTTGGAGAAGGTGGTGGATCTTTAAATCTTATGGATTGACTTTCCAGACCTAGATCTGGAGTGAGAGTTGGGCCCCCACCCTTGGGCACAGTCTTGCTTTCTTCCTTGAGGGGCAGTTTGGGGAAGTGATGGGGATCAGCGAGCATTGATTCCAGGTTCCCAGTATTGTTTTTCAACATGTAGAGGAAGAAGATGAAGGAAGGGGCCATTCCTGGGAGTTCCTCATCCCAGGAAAAAGTGGAAGCCTCCCCCACCAAGGCAGAGGCTTGGAGGAGGGTTGCAAAAGCATATGGTACCCTGTTGTTTGTTTATCTGGTTTTTTTATTGACCTCCCTACTCAGAAGCTAGGTCACCCCCAACTTCTGGCCCCCACCCAGTTCTCCATTTGGAGGTATCTCCCTATTTCAGAGTTACTAAGAGACACTCCTTGCCCATTCCCACCCCTTCTACCACCTACACCCAAGGTTGTCAGCTTTGGATTGCTGGGGCCAGGCCCCAAGTAGGGTGTACTGAGGGGTCTGTAGGTTTGTGATTAAAATAATAAACGCTAGGCGTGTTTGGTGCGCTTTTAACTTTGGCAGAGAGTCTCCCGTCCTTGTTTTTAACTGTGCAATGGACATGGTCCATGCAGGTCAGGAGGGATAAAAGTTCTTGGGAGAAACAGATTTCAGAAGGATGGGTAAAATAATTTAGATGGGAAGAGGGGCTGGAAGAAAACAATCTGCAAACAAAAGCAATCAGTCTTTTCCATGACCTGCCAGGCACCATCCTAACTGCTACAGGTGTTTCACCTAATTTATTTCTCTAAGGAGCCTTAGTAAGAAGCTGCTGCTTATTCCCATGCAGTGTTTGAGGAAGCTGAGGAATAGGATCTGAGGAACTATTCCGAAGATGTACAACCTGTGAACGGGTGAAACACGAGACGGTAAAGTCAGGTGCATGTGAGCTTGGGATTGAAAATTGCCACTGAGGGCAAAGGGGAAAGAAAACATTTTTGAAAATTCACATTAAAAATAATAAGGAAGTACATAGGATATTTCCTGACAGACAACAGAGGTGTTCAAGATGGTGGAAAGGTCAAAGACAAAAACCATAAAGGTAGAGGAACAAGGCAAGCAACTCAATTTTGGAACAGATGTTGAGATTCGGGGAGAATTTAAGTGGGCACAAGTATCTTCTTGAAGGCTGAGAAATATTTTTTTCTGGAATTTCTCAACCAGACTTACTGCCAGGACAAGCATCAGGCTTGGTGCCTGTGTCTCTCCACCAGACTGTGACCCCTAAGGGTTACAACCAGGCTTGGTCACCATGACTCCCCAGCCAAATTGCAACCCCCACACTTGCCACTGCTTTCTAACCTATCATGCTGCTACCCCTCAGGCCCGGTTGCTGAATCTCTGTCACCAGACTGGTGGCTTCCTCATACCATTATTTTTTTCTCTTCAACTTTGCTATACTCTCTTATTTATTTTATAAACATAACATGTAATGCCCAGAATTGGTTGTTTTTTTTTGTTTGTTTTGGGTTTTTTTTGAGACAGAGTGACTCTGTCGCCCAGGCTAGAGTGCTGTGGCATCAGCCTAGCTCACAGCAACCTCAAACCCTAGGCTTAAGCAGTCCTGCCTTCAGCCTCCCGAGTAGCTGGGACTACAGGCACATGACACTGTAGGCACGTGACATGACGCCTGGCTAATTTTTCTATTTTTGGTAGAGATGGGGTCTTGCTCTCGCTCAGGCTGGTCTCAAACTCCTGGCCTCAAGCGATCCTCCCACCTCGGCCTCCCAGAGTAATCCTCCCAGAGTGCTAGGATTACAGGCATGAACCACTATGCCCAGCTACAGAATTTTTTTATTTTTTTATTTTTTTTATTTTTATTTTTATTTTTTTGAGACAGAGTCTCTGTTGCCTGGGCTAGAGTGAGTGCCGTGGTGTCAGCCTAGCTCACAGCAACCTCAAACTCCTGGGCTCAAGCGTTCCTTCTGCCTCAGCATCCCGAGTAGCTGGGACTACAGGCATGCGCGGCCATGCCCAGCTAATTTTTTTTATATATATATTTTTTTAGTCGGCTAATTTATTTCTATTTATAGTAGAGATGGGGTCTCGCTCTTGCTCAGGCTGGTCTCGAACTCCTGACCTTGAGTGATCCACCCACCTCGCCCTTGCAGAGTGCTAGGATTACAGGCGTGAGCCACCAGGCCCCGCCCAGAATTTCTTTTTTTTTTTCCTAAGGCTGGTCAAGTGAAGCAGGGGGAGTGGAGAAGGAACAAAGGAATCTGTAACTGGTGGGTTTTTTTTTTTCAAGTTTCTATTCTGAAGTAGATTTACAGAAGAGTTGGAAAGCCATTAGAGAAAGCTTCTATACCCATCACCCACATCCCCTTAATGTTAACATCTTATAAAACCATGGTACATTTATCAATGCTAAGAAAATTACATTGGTAGAGTACTATTAACTCAACTTCGGACATTATTTGGATTTCATCGGTTTTTCTGGTAATGTCTTTTCTGTTCTAGGATTCAAATAAGGACACTGTATTAATTATCTATTCCTGTTTAACAAATTACCACAGTCTTAGAGGCTACAAACAACACATATTCGTTATCTCTCAGGTTTTGTGAGTCAAGAGTCCAAGCTGGGCTCAGTTGGTCCCCAACTTCAGTGTCTCACGAGGGCACAATCAAGGAAGGAGTCGGGCAGGATTGAGGATTCCTCTGAACGTGTGACTGGGGAAGGATGTGTTCCGTGATCCTGTGGTTGTTGGCAGGATTCAGTTCTCTGCAGCATGTTAAACAGAAGGCCCCAGGTCCTTGCTGGCTGTCAGCCAGAGGTGCCCTCCACCATTGCTGTGTGTCCCTTTCTGTAAGGCGGCTCAAAGCATGGTAGTTTGCTTCATCAAAGCCAGAGAGAGAGAGAGAGAGAGAGTTGGCTAGCAACATGGAGGTAATGGCTCTTGTAATCTAATCAAAGAAGTGATATCCCCTCAATGTCGAGGCATTCTTCTGGTTAGAATCAAGTTACTGAAGGGGAAAGGATTATAAAAGACAATGAATATAGTAGGCAGGGACTACTGGTGGGAGGGCATCTTAGAAGCTACCTACCACAGAGACCACATTACATTTAGTTGCCCTATCTTCTTGGTCTCTGCTGACAGTTTCTCAGTCCACCAAGAAGGCCTAGAAATTGTGCTATTCCAGAAACAATGAGCACATCTAGTGTTTCTTTTCTTTTCTTTTCTTTTTTTTTTTTTGAGACAGAGTCTCACTCTGTTGCCCGGGCTAGAGTGAGTGCCATGGTGTCAGCCTAGCTCACAGCAACCTCAAACTCCTGGGCTCAAGCAATCCTTCTGCCCCAGCCTCCCAAGTAGCTGGGACCACAGGCATGTGCCACCATGCCCGGCTAATTTTTTCTATATATATTTTTAGTTGGCCAATTAATTTGTTTCTATTTTTAGTAGAGACCGGGTCTCACTCTTGCTCAGGCTGGTTTCGAACTCCTGACCTTGAGCGATCCGCCCGTCTCGGCCTCCCAGAGTGCTAGGATTACAGGCGTGAGCCACCACGCCTGGCCCAGACATCTAGTGTTTCTAAATGCCATTCTTCAATAAAAGGAACCAGGGCTCCTAGAGAAATGGCTGATTTTAAGGCTGGAGCAGAGAAATATGGTATGAGCCTGGATCATCCTACAGTGTTAGAAAGTAAGAAAGTAACTGAAAAAAAAATGAGAGCATATCATAAGGTTACAGAAGCCAACCTGAAAGAGCTCCCAATGGCCAAAGCTGGAACAATTTGAACAAAAACAACAAAAATGGTAGTATTGAATTATAGTCCAAAAAATAAACATCCATGATTCCATACTTATATAAATACGTGATATGATTGAATAAATAAGTAAATGCTGAGAGCCAGGTGCAGTAGTGCATGCTTGTAGCTCCAGCTACTTGGGAGGCTGACGCAGGAGGATTGCTTGAGCCTGGGAGTTTGAGGCTGTAGGTAGTGTGCTCTGATCATGCCTGTGAATAGCCACTCCAGCCTGGGCAATGTAGCAAGACCCTGTCTCAAATAAATGCATACATACATTCATGCATACATACATACTGGAGAAAGAATTCCAAATAATAAATACAGAAGGAATGAAGGAGGTAGAAAATTCCCATTAGAATACCACAGTAATAATTATGGCAGGCAAGATCCATTAAATGCTAAAACTAGTGAGCAAAACTTTAAGGTGAAACACAATAGTTGCAGAGCCTTAAAAGTATCACCCCCAAAATATATACTAAATATTGGATTCTTATTTCTCCAAGAGATGGAGCTTCATTCTCTTCCTGCTCTTGAATGTGAGCTGGACTTCAGGATTGCTTCTAATAAAAAGAGTATGGATATGCCTTTATGGGTCTCAGAGAAGAAAAAAAGAGTATGGAAAGTGAAAAATAGTAAACTTACAGTGGAAAAACCTGGCAGACACCACCGTAACCAAGAGATAAATGTTAACATCATCAGTAATAAGACATACTGTTATTATACACCCTCTGATACAATGCAAGGAAAATGGCATCTCACTTTTGTGGTATTCTTTCCCCAAAACCCATAACCTCAGTGCAACCACAAGAAAGAGAAACCCAAATTGAGGGACATTCTACAAAATACTTAACCGAGATTCTTCAAAAGTGCCAAGATCACAAAAGGCAAGGGAAGACTGGCATATTTAAGCGAATACAGTCATATTTGTCTCCATCTGTCAACTCTGCCTTTTTTTTTTTTCTTGCCATGAAACTGAAGCTGGTCATTATAGAAACATGTTTATCAAGGCTCCTCAGTGTCTTTTATACCCAACTGTACTGGATTGTGATCACCTCTGAGTGAGGGGAAGCAAGTAGTAAGCCCTATGATTGTTCCTTCTTTCTGCCTGGGTCAGTTTTAGGCTCTCCCTGCAGGAAAGTGCAGCCTAGGTAGAGAATAGCAATACAGCTGAGCTGCGAAGGGAGAAGTCAGATTTCGGGGCTACTGGGACTTCAGTCTATCAGGCATGGCACTGGAGAGAAAGGAACTTTGTAGAGGTGGAGTTCCAAAAATCACCGTAGGCTTTATTTTAGGTCTTTCCCTTAGTACAAAATGCAGCTTAGTATTTTGGCCAAACACTAAACTGTGCAGGCTTAGAGTGAGATGCTGCAAGGCGAGGAAGGGAACAGTCCTGGGCTTATGTGAACTGAATGGAGATTCCAGGGGTTGCACAGTTCTGTAAGAATTTTGAACAGCTTGGATGGAGAGTCCTCACCCAATATCCCACTGAGAAACAGAGACCCCAGAAAGGCCATTTAGCCCTAGAATAAGGATTACTGTAGATCCTACCTAAAATATCCAAAAACATGGCTCAAAAGGATCAAGCTATATTGTGGGATTTGTAATGTATGTAGATATACATAATAACACAAAGGACAATATTTGGTAAATGAAAACACTGTTGCAAGGTTTTTCCACCTTACACGAAAGGGTACAAAATTAACTTTAAGTTGATTGTCATTATTTTTTTTTAATTTTTTATTTTTTACTCTTTTTTTCTTTTTTTGAGACAGACTCTTGCTTTGTTGCCCAGTAGAGTGTCATGGCATCAGCCTAGCTCACATCAACCTCAAACTCTTGGGCTCAAGCAATCCTTCTGCCTCAGCCTCCCAAGTAGCTGGGATTACATGCATGTGCCACTACACCCAGCTAATTTTTTTTATATTTTTAGTTGCCCCGCCATATTTCTTTCTATTTTTTTAGTAGAGATGGGATCTCACTCTTCTTAGGCTGGTCTTGAACTTCTAGCTCAAGCAGTCCTCCCACTTGAACTCCTGAGCTCAAGCCATCCTCCCGACTCGGCCTCCCAGAGTGCTAGGATTACAGGTGTGAGCCAACGTGCCCAGCCATTAAAATTTGATCAAACATCAAACATTTTCTAGAATTTTATTTTTTTGAGACAGAGTCTCACTTTGTCCCCCTGGGTAGAGTACAGTGGCATCATCATAGCTCACTGCAACCTCAAACTCCTGGGCTCAAGGGATCCTCCTGCCTCAGCCTCCCAAGTAGCTGGGACTACGGGTGCATGCCACACAACACTCTGCTAATTTTTTTTCTTTTTGGTTTCTTTCTTTTTTCTTTTTTTTTAAGACAGAATCTCACTCTGTTGCTTGGGCTACACCTGGGCTCAAGTGATCCTTCTGCCTCAGCCTCCTGAGTAGCTGGGACTACAGGCATGCACAACCATGCCTGGCTAATTTTTTCTATATATTTTTAGTTGGCCAATTGATTTCTTTCTATTTTTAGTAGAGACGGGGTGTCGCTCTTGCTCAGGCTGGTCTCAAACTCCTGACCTTGAGCGATCCACCCGCCTCGGCCTCCCAGAGTGCTAGGATTACAGGTGTGAGCCACCGTGCCCGGCCAGTTTTTTTCTATTTTTAGTAGAGACGGGGATCTCACTCTTGCTCAGGTTGGTCGTGAACTCTTGAACTCGAGCAATCCTCCCACCTTGGCCTCCCAGAATCTTAGGATTACTGGCATGAGCCACCTTGCCCAGCCTGAAATTTTTTTTTAAACCAGGAAAATTAAAATATTACCAGGAAATATTTATACTTTATTCACTTAAAACCATGACAAATAGTTCACTATTATTAAATTCTTTTATAAAACATTATTTTTTGACTACTTATTGTTCACTAAATTTGTCTGTAAATCTGCTACATGATTTTCTGCTGTTTTATAATTTTTTCCCCCACCCCCCCGTGTTATAATTTTTGATTTGGGTAAATTCACACCTAATGGGTGTGGTATGCACTGTCTGGGGATGGGGGGATGGGCACACTTGTAGCTCTGACTTAGGCAGTTCAAAGGCAATACATGTAACCTCAACATTTGTACCCCCATATTTTGAAATTAAAATAAATAAAAAATTTTTAAAATTTATTTTATTTTATTTAGGGACAGGATCTCCCTCTATTTCCCAGGCTGGAATGCAATGGCATGATCATAGCTCACTGCAGCCTCCAACTCCTAGACTCAAGGGATCCTCCCACCTTGGCCTCCCAAAGTGCTGGAATTACAGGTGTGAGCCACTGTGCCAGGCCTGATTTTTAAGTTTTTGATGCAAATTGTTATGCATACCTGTTTTATTGTTTTTAATTGATATAGCTAATCAGTACCAACATACTTGTTTTATTGTTAAATATCAAAATCTATATGAATCTACTCTTCTATTTACTCTAAATATTGTATTAATTAAAAATATATTTTAAATTTATACTAAAAAATTTTAGACAAATATGAGATCTAAAAAGCCAAGTGGTGCAATGTTCAGGAAAAAAGGAAAATATGCACAGAAGTGAATCAAAATTATAGGGAGCAGTTACAATTTTTGCTATAAAAACCTGGTATTCCAACTACTGAAAATGACCAAGTTTCTAACATTGACATTAGAACAGCTTTACCATCAAAGTCAGAGTTAACTGAACATCTTCTTCAAAGTATGAGGGAAAATTGAAGAAAGGGAAATGTTCAAAATTTCAGTAATTAGTAACATTGAGTATGATCAAGAAATTAAGAAAATGCCATTTGAAATAAATTTTAATAATCTTCCTTCTTGACTGCCAATTGCTTTTTAAAATTTTTATAAATCATGCCTTGAATACAATGACTGCCAATTTTGGACAAAAGAAAAATTGTTTTCAAAGAATACGAATCTGACCATGCACAAGAAGAAGATTTTACAGAACCTATTTCACATGATGGTCAAGATTTTCAAAAGACTGTTTTTTTTAAAAAAAAAAATCAACATGTTTTTGATAAGTTGATTCATCATGACTGTCTCATTTATTTCAAAGGATCCTTGTCTTTATTATTTTCCATGCACTTTCTAGCAGTAATACGACAGAATGAAGAAGTATTTGCAACTTAATTTCATTTTTCACTGTGATGCTTTTCTAAAATGGAACTGTTCTTTAAAAATATTCAAACTAATAGTTTAATAGATGATGCTTTGTAGAAGGCAATAAAATCAGAGAGACAGGTCGATCGTGGTGGCTCATTCCTGTAATCCTAGCACTCTGGGAGGCCGAGGCGGGAGGATCGCTCAAGGTCAGGAGTTCAAAACCAGCCAGAGCAAGAGCGAGACCCAGTCTCTGCTAAAAATAGAAATTGCACATTCCTGTAGTCCCAGCTACTCGGGAGGCTGAGGCAGAAGGATTGCTTGAGCCCAGGAGTCTGAGGTTGCCATGAGCTAGGCTGACACCATGGCACTCTAGCCTGGGCGACAGAGTGAGACTCTGTCTCAAAAAAAATAATAATAAATAAATTAAATAAATAAAAAAATAAAAAAAATAGAAATTAATTGGCCAACTAAAAACATATAGGAAAAATTAGCCGGGCATGGTGGCGCATGCCTGTAGTCCAGCTACTCGGGAGGCTGAGGCAGGAGGATCCCTTGAGCCCAGGAGTTTGAGGTTGCTGTGAGCTAGGCTGACGCCAGGGCACTCTTGCCCAGGCAACAGAGTGAGATTCTGTCTCCAAAAAAAAAAAAAAAAAAATCACAGAGACAAAAATGGTGGAATATTTTCTGAGTGACTTCAGATGTTAAGTTGTTTTTTTTTTTTGAGACAGAGTCTCACTCTGTTGCCTGGGCTACAGTGCCGTGGCGTCAGCAACCTCAAACTCCTGGGCTCAAGCAATCCTACTTCCTCAGCCTCCGGAGTAGCTAATTTTTTCTACATATTTTTAGTTGTCCAGCTAATTTATTTCATTTTTTTTTTTAGTAGAAATGGGGTCTTGCTCTTGCTCAGGCTGATCTCAAA
The DNA here is from genome assembly GCA_963574885.1 of Lepilemur ruficaudatus. Taxonomy (NCBI): domain Eukaryota; kingdom Metazoa; phylum Chordata; class Mammalia; order Primates; family Lepilemuridae; genus Lepilemur; species Lepilemur ruficaudatus. The sequence continues at coordinate 22,241 of CAUYRT010053613.1, forward strand.
CTCCTGAGCTCCAATGATCTCCCAGAGTGCTAGGATTACAGGCGTGAGCCACCGCGCCTGGCCTAGATGTTAAGTTTTGCTCCAAAAACAATTTACCTCCTAGAGGATCACAAGAAATAATTGGAAGACCAAATGTGGTAATGGTTCTAAATTTAGTTTAAACTCTATGTCATTATAATGTTGATATAATCATATAGCTAATCATAAAAATGGATCTGTGTCTCATTTGTCTAATAAAATTTAAAATGAATATATAATGCTACTGGCAAATCATGTGAAAGTGGAAATATTAATACTATTTAGAGTAAAAGAAGCAAAATATTTTTCCTTAGTTTCTGAGTGTACAACAGATGTAAGTCATCATGAACAAATGTGTCAGATTATTAGATATGTTCATATTAGGAGGTGGATGCGGTGGCACATAACCACAGAATATGAGATTTACTCTCTGTGTAGTACAATATTGTTAACTATAAGCACATAATGTTGTACAGCAGATTTCCACAACTTTTTCATCTTTCATGATTGAAATTCTATACCCCTGCTGTCCCCAACTCCCAGGCTATGAACTGGTATAGGTCAGTGGCCTGTTAGGAACCGGCCACACAGGAGGATGTGAGTGGCTGGCAAGCAATCAAAGCTTCGTCTGTATTTACAGCCGCTCCCCATCACTCACATCACGACTTGATCTCCACCGCCTGTCAGATCAGCTGCAGCGTTAGATTCTCATAGGAGCACAAACCCTATTGTAAGCTGTTTGTTTCTGAGTTTGACTACTTAACATACCTCATATAAGTGGAATTTTACAGTATTTGTCCTTCTGTGACTGGCTTATTTCACGTGGCATGTCCTCCAGATTCATCCATGTTGTCACAAATGACAGGATTTCCTTCTTTGTTATGGGTTAATAATATTCCATTGTGTATATATACCACATTTTCTGAGATGGCGTCTCTCTATGTTACCCAGTGCAGTTGCTATTCACAGGTGTGATCATTGCACACTACAGCCTCAAATTCCTGGTTTCAAGTGACCTTCCTTCCTCAGCCTCCCTGGTAGCTGGGACTACAGGCCTGTGCCACTGGCTTATACCATATTTTCTTCTCTCTCTCTCTTTTTTTTTTTTTGGAGATAGAGGCTTACTATGTTGCCCTGAGTAGAGTGCCATGGCATCAGCCTAACTCAAAGCAACGTCAAACTCTGGGGCTCAAGCAATCCTCCTGCCTCAGCCTCTTTAGTAGTTGGGACTACAGGCGCACACCACGACGCCCAACTAATTTTTATATTTTTAATAGAGACGCAGTTTCGCTCTTGCTCAGGCTGGCCTCAAACTCCTGAACTCAAGTGATCCTCCTGCCTCAGCCTCCCAGAGTGCTAGGATTACAGGCATGAGCCACCTCACCCAGGCTATACCATATTTTCTTTATTCATTCATCAATGGACATTTGGGTTGCTTCCACTTCTTGGCTATTGTGAATAATGCTGCAGTGAATGGACATGAGTATCCAAGTATCTCTTTGAGATCCTCCTTTGGATACTTTTGGATATATAGCCAGGAGTGGGATTGAAAGAAATTTTGGTGAATGTCCAACTTTAGCACGAAATATGAATAAACTTCTTGAATTTTAAAATAAAGAACAGTAAAGAAATTGGAAATGTATGAACTCTGATTAAGAGTATCAATTATTATGGGAAGAGTGCATGTCAAACAGAAATTAAAGAGAATATAGGCCAGGCGTGGAGGCTTATGCCTGTAATCCTAGCACTCTGGGCAGCCGAGGTGGGAGGATCGCTCAAGGTCAGGAGTTTGATACCAGCCTGAGCAAGAGCAAGACCCCGTCTCTACTGAAAAACAGAAAGAAATTAATTGGCCAACTAAAAATATATAGAAACAATTAGCTGGGCATAGTGGCATATGACTGTAGTCCCAGCTACTCGGGAGGCTGAAGCAGGAGGATCTCTTGAGCCCAGAAGTTGGAGGTTGCTGTGAGGTAGGCTGATGCCATGGCACTTTAGCCTGGGCAACAGAGTGAGACTCTGTCTCAAAAAAGAGAAAAAAAAAAGAGAATATAGACCCCTCTAATTTCACATTTAAGATGGAGACATGGAAAATTAACCAAAATGTATCTGAATACATTTTGGATTTTTAATCAGAGAAGAAATACCTTCTACAAATACATCTGGTTTACAAGAGGCAGCCACTAGCCACTGACTTGGCTCTTAAATAATCCAATGATTAAAATCCTGTAAAATATTATCTGAAATAGTTTTAAGCAGATGTACCTTCAATAATTTGTAATATAAATTCAGCATCATGTTTGGGTCTTCTTAGACTTGAGTTACGAATTTTGCTTAGTAAAATCCTTTTTTTTCTTTTAAAGACAGAGTCTCACTCTGTTGCCCCGGCTAGAGTGCTGTGGTGTCAGCCTAGCTCACAGCAATCTCAAACTCCTGGGCTCAAGCCATCCTCCTGCCTTAGCCTTCTGAGTAGCTGGGACTATAGGCATGTGCCACCATGCCCAGCTAACTTTTTCTATATATTTTTACTTGTCCAGCTAATTACTTTCTATTTTTAGTAGAGACGGGGTCTCACTCTTGCTCAGGCTGGTCTCGAACTCCTGACCTCAAGAGATCCTCCCACCTGAGCCACCCAGAGTGCTAGGATTACAGACGTGAGCCACTGTGCCCGGCCAGATGTTTCTAAAGAGAACGGTCTCTGTCTTTTCTGTACAAAGACATATATGAGAAAGACATTGTCTTATATAACCAGATTATCATTATCAAAATTAGGAAATTAATAGTGATACAATCCTCTTATCTATTTTACAGACATTATTCAAAGTTTGCTCAATTGTACCAGTGATGTCTTTTATAGTAAAATTTTTTTAAAAATTTTGTGGTACAGGATTCTATCCAAGATTATTTGTTGCACTTTATTTTAGTTTACTATTTTATTTTATGTACTTTAGATATGGGGTCTTGCTGTGTTACCCAGGCTGGTGTGCCTTGGCTATTCACAGGCACGACTGATCATAGCACACTACAGCCTCAAACCCCTGACCTCAAGTCATCTTGCCCCAGTCTCCTGAATAGCTGGGCCTACAGCTGCATGCCACCACAGCCAGCTAGTTTTTTCAAAAAAAATTTTGTAGAGACAGGGTCTCATTATGTTTCGCAGGCTACTCTTGAACTCTTGGCCTCAAGCGATCCTCCTGCACCTCAGCCTCCCAAAGTGCTGAAATTACAGGCATGAGTCCAGTCATCATGCCTGGCTGTGATTTTCTAATTCTATCATTTCTTCTTCACTTAGTAGTTGGCATTCCTTTGTAAGAAAGAGTTTTCCCTTCTCCTCTACTTATTTATTTAGGTCACTTTGGACTCATGGATTCTTTTCTTATTCAAATTTATTCAATGGGTGGTAAAACAAGATGTTTCAGGCTAATCTGGTACTTTCCCTGCCCCAGCCCTGGAATCAGCCACTTCTCCAAAGAGCCCTGGTTCTTGTTAGTGGAAAATGGTAAGGAGACAAGAGAAATCAATTAGAGGCAGTTTAATTGACTGGAAAAGAAGAAATAAAGATATCTCTATTTTCAGATGATATGATTTTTGTACCTGGAAAACCCTAGAGAGTCTATGATAAAACTAACTCTAACAAAAAGTATTCAGTAAAGTAGAAGGATATAAAATTAACACAGAGAAATCAATGGCCTTTGTATATACGAACAATAACCAGTTAGAGGATATAATGATACAGAAAACCTCATTTACAATAGTAACAAAGAAAACAATATACTTAGGAAGGAACCTAAGGAGAAATGTGAAAAGAGAAAACCTATATGAAGAAAACTTTAAAATGCATTTGTCAAACCACGTAGATCTTTACAGTACAAAAATGCATCTTAATGCATGCAAGAATTTTTTTAAAAATCAACCAGGAAGTCAGGGGATCCAGTATAGAATGGAGATTGTGACAACATAATCAAACTATATTACAAATGTATAACATAACCTCACTGAAGAAGGTGGAGGAAGAGGTGCTGACCTAAGTCACTTTAGAAAATGGTGTTTTGATTGGAAACTCCAAGGCTAAAGACAAAAGGAGCTGTACAAAAGCATTTAACTCTGGTAAAGTTGTGGGTGTATCAGTTAACAATTCTGGTATTGCTATACATGTATACTGGGATTGAACAATTAAGTAACTTGTTCCAGAAGAGCTTCTTGGTAGGAAAGAAAAAAAAATAAGTAACTTGGTGGTGGACGGTGGAAACTAGGTTTCTCACTGTTGGAGTAGGAGGTTACAGATAAGCAAGAAGGGAAGGCTAGAATGAAGCATATGGTACCGGAATATCAGTTTGAATTCATGTTTATCTTAAAATACATACAGATGGATAGATCCAGAAATAAATACATAGGTGTGGGTATACACGGGCTAGCATACATACACACATTTCCTACCTCCTAAGACTATAAGCATGGTCAAAAGATGCCTGACAAAGTGGGAGAAAATATTTGCAACATATATTACAATAAAGTGTTAATATTCCTAATATACAAAGAACTCTTGAGCATTGGTAGGGGAAAGAGACCAAAAAAAACCAAATAGAGGCCGGGCGCAGTGGCTCACGCCTGTAATCCTAGCACTCTGGGAGGCCGAGGCAGGTGGATAGCTCAAGGTTGGGAGTTCGAGACCAGACTGAGCAAGAGCGAGACCCCGTCTCTACTATAAATAGAAAGAAATTAATTGGACAACTAAAAATATATGTAAAAAATTAGCCGGGCATGGTGGCGCATGATTGTAGTCCCAGCTACTCAGGAGGCTGAGGCAGAAGGATCACTTGAGCCCAGGAGTTTGAGGTTGCTGTGAGCTAGGCTGATGCCACGGCACTCTACAGCCCGGGCAACAGAGTGAGACTGTGTCTCAAAAAAAAAAAAAAAAAAAAAACTGTGTTGATCTTTCAGTTGCATACTTTGATTAATTGTACTGCTGCTTATTTGAGATATAATAAACTTTTGATTTGAAATCAGACATTTCATGTTTATGACCTAATAAAAATAAAATTTAACACTTTGAGTTTAAAAGTATGAACAACTTATTTTTTAACTTTCCAGCTAACATTTAAAAATTAACTGTATTTTTAACATTTTAAATTTAGATATACTTTAGACATTAAACTGTGGTTTCTCTGTAAATGGGCGTGTCTTGTCATACAAGTTCAGATGCACTGAGCCCATTTGCTGTTGCTACTTAATTAGAAGTCTGTAAGGCACAGGATGAAACAGACTTCATCTCCTAAGTTGAGAAGTTAAAAGAGTCAGCTTCCCTAATTTATGAAACAGATATCTTGGGAATTGGATGAATTAAGAAAATTCATTGTAAAGCTTCATCCAAAGCATCTGAGGTATACTTTGCTAGTTTAATAACGCACGATGCTAAAAAGACATTAACGTTGGGCCAGGCGCGGTGACTCACGCCTGTAATCCTAGCACTCTGGGAGGCCGAAGCGGGCGGATAGCTCAAGGTCTGGAGTTCGAAACCAGCCTGAGCGAGAGCGAGACCCCCATCTCTACTAATAATAGAAAGAAATTAATTGGCCAACTAAATATATATAGAAAAAAAATTAGCCGGGCATGGTGGTGCATGCCTGTAGTCCCAGCTACTCAGGAGGCTGAGGCAGAAGGATCGCTTGAGCTCAGGAGTTTGAGGTTGCTGTGAGCTAGGCTGACGCCACGGCACTCTAGCCCAGGCAACACAGTGAAACTCTGTCTCAAAAAAAAAAAAAAAAAAAAAAGACATTAACATGGTAGAAAAACAATGGCCTTATGAACCAGACCTGAATAAAAGTCTGTAACTCACTAATTCTGTGGTCTTGTTTTGTTTTTTTTCTTCTTTCTTCTTTTTGTTTTGTTTTTGGAGACAGTAGGTCTGATGCCCAGACTTACGTGCAGTGGTGGGATCATGGATCACTGTAACCTTGAACTCATGGGCTCAAGCAGTCTTCCCACCTTGGCCTCTCAAAGTGCTGTGATTACAGGCATGAGCCACCGCAGCCATCCCCTCCATCATCTTGACTAAGCAAAGTTACATTTCTTGGATTCTTTTTCCTCATCCATGAAATAGGCACATTTATGGCTTAGGTTTGCAAGGTTTGGCTAACAAATGTAAAATTCTTAGTGGAGTTCTGGAACATAGTAGATGGTCAAAGGGTTATCATTATTTTTTGTTACTATTATTTTTTATTATTGATGTCAGGCTCTAATGTGTATATCCTGATACTGATATAGATGTTAGAAGTTAGCCTTCAATAATAAACTGAGAAACTTAACAAAAATGTTGTCATTCTAATGAATGAGGATCAACGTAGTCATGCCCCCATTAAGTATATTTGGGCAAAGCATGAGTGAACAAATCACCCATCTTCCACTAAACCTTGCCTAGTAATAGAAAACAAAACACTACGAAGCTCTGATTGTCCTATCACGAATAGGAGAGCCCAGATTTTGGAGAGATGAACAGGTTGATTAGAGCTAAAAGGAGAATGAGATGTGGAAAAATACAGAGAATTTAATTTTATCTTCTTTCATGATGGATGATCACTATAAAACATTCAAGCCATATGGAGAAATGCAAGAAAAGCAACAAATCACCTAAAATCCCACCAGCCAGAAACAGCCAGGGTTAACAATTGAAAAGCAGCATTCTAGACACCCCTGTGTATATATGTAGGTAGAAATGTATAAGAAGGCATCATACTTTACATGCTTTAAAAATATTTAATTTCACTTCAATTTAACAATAATAGCCAAACTAAAGTGAAGCTGAAGGAATTATAACAGAATGTCAGATCTTTCTTTATCATCAAGGATATTCATTCCTTTGGGAACTCTTTAAGAGGATAAAAGCTATCAGAAGACTGCCATTTGTTTTTTTAAAAGATTCTCATTTCAAATTTAGACAGGATTCATTTCTTTACAGTGAATCTTGAGGGGATTCATACACTTACACTCCCCTTACCTCCTCTCCACCTTCTTCCGTCCCAATTTTTGTTGTTATTATAACATTTATTATAGTTTTCTTCTGTAAATGCAGTTACCAAGTTTTTGTTTTACATTTAAAACATTTAAATGAATTCTGGGCACTGGTTCTCTTTTTATTATTGATTGATTGATTGATTGATTCATTGACTGACAGGGTCTCACTCTGTCACCTGGGCTAGAGTGCCGTGGCATCAGCCTAGCTCACTGCAACCTCAAACTCCTGGGCTCAAGTGATCCTTCTGCCTCAGCCTCCTGAGTGGCCGGGACTGTAGACACACACCACCATGCCCAGCTACTTTTTCTATTTTTTGTAGGGACGGGGTCTTGCTCTTGCTCAGGCTGGCCTCAAACTCCTCGCCTCAAGTGATCCTCCCACCTTGGCCTCCCAAAGTGGTAGGATTACAGGTGCGAGCCACTGAGCCTGGTCCATTTGTTTAGTGTTCCTATTTCAAGAATACCAATTATATTGGATATGATATTGAATATTCTTTGTCTTTATCATACTTCAAATTTTTCTTGTTTCTGAGTTTCCTTCTGCTTTCATGCATACATAGGCCTTTTATTTTGAGGGCAGAAGAGAACAAAACCTTGTTTACATTCTATAACTACTGCATGATTTCTCCATCCATGTGAGTCATGATTTCTCTACCTGTGTGTCTGGTGCTGTGGGCCTGTGTGCTTCCTCTTCCCTCTCCCAGCAGTGCTGTGCTCTGGATATCCATGTAGATTGCTAAATTCAGTGCTCTACTGAGATAAACCTTCCTTAGAAGGTCTTTCTTGGATCATTCTATCTACCCATATTACTGTTTCTTCTTATGTTATAATCGTGTGACATTACATATTTGCATATTTGATTTTTAGCTCCTCCCCTATCCTTCCACCCACAGCACAGGCCCCAGAAAGCAGAGGTTATGTCCATACCTGTTTTGCCAGTACCTCTAACAGCGCTTGGCACATAGTAAAGACTTAAAAATATATGCCCAATTATAAACAGGTCTTACCTGCAGTCTATAGCTGAGCCTAAATAGGGTGTACTTGGCCTCTTTTATTTTCCTTGGGGTAGAAAGTTGGGCCTCTGTTGAAATCATTTACAAATTCCTTTTTTCTTAATTGAGATACAGTGGGACTAGTTTTTCCCTAATTTGTTTATGGAGACACATATTCAAAGAACAAGCAAGTTGAATTCTTAAACAGAAGAGCCTTGAAGCAAGGGGTTTGCAGGTGACAAATGCAATGTAGTATGAATCTTCCTCAATGTAGTATGAATCTTCCCTTGTGGGGAAAAGGGCTGCAGTGACTTTAGTAAAACTTAGGTTATACTAAGAGTTATAAGGTAGAAGTTTTGTCTGTGTCTGTATATAGGAAAAATCATTGAGACGATGCCAGAAGATCTCATTGCCATTTGGGAATTTCCCCAAGAATTCGTGCCTAAAAGGGATTCACCTTGTATTTCACTAAGCCCCTTTGAAGACACAAACTTGTGGCTTAAAGCCAAATTTTCTGTAGTGTTTATTATCTTCTATTTATCAGTGGATCACTAAGTAGTGATTGTAGCATATCTAGGTCTTCTTTTTTTTGAGACAGAGTCTCACTCTATTGCCCGGGATAGAGTGAGTGCTGTGGCGTCAGCCTAGCTCACAGCAACCTCAAACTCCTGGGCTCAAGTAATCCTTCTGCCTCAGCCTCCCGAGTAGCTGGAACTACAGGCATGCGCCACCATGCCCGGCTAATTTTTTCTATATATATTTAGTTGGCCAATTAATTTCTTTCTATTTTTAGTAGAGATAGGGTCTCTCCCTTGCTCAGGCTAGTTTCGAACTCCTGACCTTGAGCGATCCACCCACCTCGGCCTCCCAGAGTGCTAGGATTACAGGCGTGAGCCACCGCGCCTGGCCTGCATATCTAGGTCTTTATGTCATTTTCTACTAACCTGTAAGCTCCTTGTGGGCGGGACCCACTTATTATAAATCTCTTAAACTCTAGGATATATAACAGAGTAGATTCCCAGTGTCCCAGGAAGCTTTCAATAAGTGGGAAGTGCGTCCTAGAGCTCTCAGCACAGTGGGAGATATGGGGCTCATGAAGTGATGTGATGTAGCCAACATCTGGAGCACGGCTGCTGCTGTTTTTACCATCTGTTAATAGAAACTGGATGAAATGGAATATGGAGATCTTAGATACTTGTGTAAATAAACATTGTGTAAACAGATAAGGTAATTATAAGATAGGGTAGAGAAAAGGTCTTCGTGAAGCAGGTTTTGACAGTGATTAATTTTAACTTGCTACTAAGGCTTCTGGTTGGTGGTATGAATGGTCTGAATTCCTCTGGGCTAGGAAAGGCTGTGGAAGAGTAACCGCCAGCCTTCAACTTTGTTAATCATGCAGTGGTTAATGGTGATGAACAGCGGCTTGCAATTGTAACCTGGTTCTTGCTTTCCCAACGACTGGGAAGAGATGGGCAGTCAGAATCAACTGCCCTGGCTCCAGATCTCTATGGAGGTGGGAAGGGGGCTGCCGTTGTATGGCCTTTTCACAGGTTGCCAACCCCAGACGGATGCTGAAAGTCACCCTTCAGAGCTGCCCTTTTATTTCTGTCAGGCTTTGCTGCCTGGGAGTGTGGCGGTGGACTCCCTGACTCTGCACCCTTCCTGCGGAATGAATGCACTCCAAATTAGAAAAACAGAAGTGTCCTACTTCCTCTTCCCCTCTACTGCCTCAGCTTGTTGCTGTGGCCCCTCCTGCTTCAGCTGAGCCTCCAGCAGCCTCTTGGCATGGCTGGGAGGAGCAGGTGCCGAAGTCCAGTGGCCAGCACTGCTGCAAACACAACAGCAGTCAGGAATTTAGCGGCATCTCATTTCACCTAGGGAGTCTTTTTAGGGATCTAAAAAACAACTGGTAGGTACCATAATTAGTGGATTGGCTGTTTGAATGAAAAGAACAGAGCAGTTTTTCTAGGCCCAGTTAGGGGAGAGGGATAGGGATAGCCTGGTGTGGAAGCGTGGTAAGAAACTGCAACAGAACAGCCCCCTCTGCAGCCAAAGGGAGGAAAGCGAGTTGTCCATGCTTAAATGTGATGTTTGTTTTACTTTAGCTTCTCCACCTCTTCAACAGTTAATGGCATATATTCACTTGGAATAGCTGTCTAATTAGGGAAGCTGGAATACTGCTATTTAGTCATTTGGAAAGCCTGTCTCTGAGGGTTACTTTTTGTAAATGCAAAAAGCATCCCTCAACTTGTAATTCTCTCTAAATGAAAAAATTATAAATGCTGCCACCTGTTGTCAAAATTTCAGCGTGCATCCAGTCCACTTTGTCAGTGATCCCTGCTCACAGGGATCTTTCTGTGTCCTGGGCATTTCAGCAATAAACACAGCGCCAGCCCTCAAGGAAGTTGCAATTCTAATAGGGGTTACAAGGAAGCATGTTTGGAGGAATAGATGCCCACAGCTAGACTGGCAGATTCTCCTGTGGCCCACCAATGTAATCAGCAGCCTGCCTCGTCTCTTCAATAAGTGGAAATATTCTCTTAGAATGCATTTATTTATTTATTTATTTTGCAAGATGTGCACTGAAGGAGTAGAATGCATTTAAGTACTTTACACAAACATTTAAATACTCTGAGGTTCAGAATGGCTGTTCTTATTTAGGTAAAGCTTTTCTATTACCAGATTTCTCCATGGATCATGTTTTAACCTGCTACTCATGGTAGGGATTTCTTTTAAGAACCAATATCCTAGATCTCTAGAAGAGAACTTGGATCAGTAGATATCACATATTAACTAAATGCATTTGAGAAGAAAATGCCTACATCTTCCTGTCCAAAGTCAGTATGAGCATCTCATGTCCTGATTATAGGGACATTTCTTAGTTAATAGGCATCAACTAATCTTCATACTGTGTTCCACTGTTTTTAAAAATATGTATGGTTGCATAATGATACGCTGATAAAAATGTCTTAAAATATGCTGGTCTGACTGTACTTTATCTGACACTGTGTTCTTGGCAGCTGATGGGTGTATTACCCATCAGTAATACGCTTGTATTACTTTGATGCCTTGCGCAGCCCAACTTGAGACACAGATATAAATTAATTTAAAGAATCTAAAGCTACCATGTTGCCTTACAGAATCCATCATTTAGGGCACTATTTCATATTTATGCCCTAAAGCCTTAGAGTTAGGATATAAGTAGGCTGAAGAATATCCGTATTGTAAGAGTCTGTAGACAGATAAGTCCTGCCACTCACCTTGTGGAGCCCTTGCCCTTATGCCTAACTAGAGTGATGGAGGGCTCTTCTCTAGGACTTGTGACACCCCAGGCTTGTGACACAGCACCACAGACTTTGGTGGCAGCCCTAGCCCATCTCCGGTGCCTTCGTGACCTCTTAGAGCCTAGGACAGCAACCACACTTGCCCTGAAAATGGCACTATTTGAGACCAGTTACTGATAGCTGTGCCTTTCAACTCTGTGATCCTTGGTCATTCCTGGAAAGGTGAGCCATCCCTCCTGTGCTTTTTTCTTTTATATCCTCTTCCATTTCTCTATTAGTGATTCCCTTCATCACTGTATCCTGGAACCCTTTTTTCTAGAATTTCTCCCACCCTCCTCTCCACATACACATGCTGCCTAACTCTTTGCAGAATACTCTTTCCACCTTCTGTAATGAGAGAACCTGGTTTTCCCCTTAGGATGCTACTGTCTTTCTTATGTTTTCTGTTACTGAGGACTTATTCTTCTATGTGAAAACCTCATGTGGCGTGATGGTGGTATTCTCTCTCCCTGATGCCTCTTTCATCCTTTTATAAAAGCTCAAATCTATCTTTATCCTTCATGTCTTTCTTGTTATCAAACGTGCTGTCTGCCTTTCTACCTCCAGCCCTACATTGCCTTCATTTTCTCCCAGTACTGGCTCTTCCCCACATCACCCCTCCCCACGCACTTGACCCTGAGCCAGCCACTATTCTGGGATTTACACGTAGTAATTTGCTGATTTCTCACAAGGACTTTTTGAATTAGATATTATTATCCTCATTTTGTAGGCACAGAGAGGTTAAGTAACCAGGGTCACAAAGTGAGAAAATGGCTTAGCTGGACCTCAGCTGCAGACAGTTTGTCTCTGAAGTCTAGATTCTGCCAGATTCTGCTAAGCTACTTTGTCCTAGTCGTGTTTTCAGGTCATGTGCGATGATATTCATTGCAGTATGATTGAAAACAACTTAGCTGTCCATCATTAGAAGATCGGTTACATTATGATATATCTAAACCATGGAGTCCTCTGTGGTCATTAAAGAGAATGAGACAGTAATATGTACTATATAGAAACAAATCTCCATAGAGCAAAAGGAAAAAGCAAGGTGCAGAATATTTGTTGTGTATTTTGAGGAAAAAAATCTTACATGTCTTTGCCTGCAGCACTGGATCAGGCAGTTCCTGAAGCTACACGGGATTTGGATTTCTCGAGTTATTTTGTAAGTTGAATGCTGCAGACATCAAGATCAGGTATTTCTGCCTGTCTGAGCATTTCCTTCTCATTGTTGGTTGTTTTCTCTCCAGGAGAAAGACAGTGTGGTGTGTGGTTCTGGAGACAGATAGCACTCAGTATAAATCTAGGTTCTTTGGTTATTAAATGTGTGATTTTGGGCAAGTCACTTTTTTCAGCCTTGGTTTTTACAGCTTTAAAATGGGGATAATGCCTTACCTTAGGGAATTACTATGACTTTTGAGGTAGTATTTATTCATTCATTCAACAAATACTTTTATTCAGCACTTACTATGTGCCAAATAGTGTTCTAGGCACTAAGGCCATGGATGTAAACAGAAACTTTAAAAGTTCTGCTCTAATTTAACTTAGATTCCAGTGGGAATAGAAAACACTTAATAAAGTGAGTCATATATCATGACAAATGGCAATTAATATTATGAAGGAAAAAATAGGGGATGAGATGTGTATTGGCATGTAGCAGAGGTGTAGTTTAACAGGACGGGTAGAGAAGACCTCATTGACTGCATGATTTGAGCCAAGACTTACAGGAACTGAGGACACACACGAATACTTGGAGCAAAAGCGTTCTGAGTGGAGAGAACATGAAATGTGAATGTTCAAGGTGGGTTCACGTCTGCCTGTTTTAGAACAGCAAGGATGCTGGTGTGGCTGACGCAGTGAGGGGGACAGAGAAATGAGGTGAGAGAGGTGGCAGGGCAGGGGCCCAGATAGGAAGGATTTTCTAGGCCTGTAAAAATTTGGCTTTTTCGGCCGGGTGTGGTGGCTCACGCCTGTAATCCTAGCACTCTGGGAGGCCGAGGCGGGCAGATGGCTCAAGGTCAGGAGTTTGAAACCAGCCTGAGCAAGAGTGAGACCCTATCTCTACTAAAAATAGAAAGAAATTAATTGGCCAACTAAAAATATATAGAAAAAATTAACCGGGCATGGTGGCGCATGCCTGTAGTCCCAGCTACTCGGGAGGCTGAGGCAGAAGAATTGCTTGAACCCAGGAGTTGGAGGTTGCTGTGAGCTAGGCATGGCAATCTAGCCCG
>CAUYRT010053614.1:0-50346 GCA_963574885.1 Lepilemur ruficaudatus
CCTCCTCCCATCCATGTGAGTGAGTCAGTTTATAAAAAGGGAGGGAGATAAACAAAGATGGTAAGAGACAGAAGGAAAGGAAAGTATTACGTCATGGCTGACCTTCATGACTCCCGTTTAATTGTAAATATTGGCTGACCATTTCCGCAGTGTGGAATGGCTCTTCTGGAATGCTAATGCCTGACTTCCAGAGGCAGTGTTATTGTTCCTCCTTTACTTTGTGCTCACAGACAATCTTCTACCTAATGTTTCTCCTAAATATAGAGCAGTGACATTGTGAGAAGCTCCAGAATTTACTGGAGGAGCTAACTTTGCTGAGCATTTATTTCTGCTAAATTGTGGCTGTCTGATTACACCAACAGTGAAAATCACCCAAGAGGATTAGTCCTTTAATGAACAGAATGAGAGAGATTGTTCCCCATTTGCAGGTGACATTTAAGTGTCCCAACTGAGTACAGTCACCATGAAGCCTTTTTCAAATTCTGAACACACAGTAGCTATTTCTTTCCATCCTCATCTTTTATTTCTTTTAGGAGGGAGGGGGAACCATTTAACAAGTCTTCATGCAGTAAAAAGAGCACTCATTTAAGAGGTCTGCTTTGTCAATAATTAGATATAGCCCCTTGAAAAAGTAGCTTAACTTCCGTTTTCTCATCTGCAAAGTGTTTCTTGTAGCTGATACTTAAGGTTTCTTTTAGCTTCCAAAATTTGTGATGCTCTGACCTCAGCGTTTCTACATGGGCAGGCCATGTCACGTTTCTGTCTTTGCAGAGCTGTTCTGTGTATTCAGAAAGGCCTCCTACCCTCTCTGAAGAACGGTCTGCTATGTACCTATCCTTCAAGTCCAGACTCACATGTTACCCCCTCACTGACATTTACCCCCGATCCCCAGGGGAAGATTTAGGTGCTTGGTCTCCGGAGCTTCATTCATCATTCACAGACATTTATTGAGCATCTACTCTGCACCAGGCAGGGTTACCACAGGGTTGAAAACAGAGTTGTGGCCCTCATGGAGTTTACGGTCTCCCGGAGCATGTAGCCGTGCACGACAGTGCCCAGGTGATGCTTGCTGCCCAGCAAGCGCAGCGTGCTGTGGGCGGGGGAAGGCCTGTGGAGGAACTGATGTCTAAGCTGAACCCTGGAGGATGGGCGGAAGGAGGTGACCAGGCTAAAAAGAATATTCCAGGCGGAGGGAACATTTTATAGGCAAATTTGGTAGAGAACCTTACTACCTGCCAGGCACTTACTCTTAGTGTTATGTACACATTAGCTTGTTTAATCCTTGCTATAAGCCTAGGAGACAAATTTCATCTTCCTCTTTTTATTGGGTAAGGAAGCTTAGAAATACAAACGTAAATAACTGCTGAAGATCCCTACGTGAGCAGTGGCAGGGTCAGGATGTGGACTGAGGCAGTTAGCCGCAGTGGCCGTGCTCCTAACCCCTGCACCGTGAGCCTCTGTGTCCACACTGGGTGGGGGCTGTACAGACCCCACCGCCTCAGTGTGGTCTGACCTGTGAGTTTCTGACATCATGATGGTGCAAAGCAACACACATGTGGTAGAGACCGTGCTTTGAGTGCCCGTACAACCATGTTGTTGTCTACTTTCAGTATTCAATGAATTACATGAGATAGTCAACACTTTATTGCAAAATAGGCTTTGTGTTAGATAATATTCCCAGCTGTGGGCTAATGTAAGTGTTCTGAGCACACTCAAAGTTAGCTAGGCTAAACTACGATCTTTGGTAGGTTAGGTATGTTATGTGCATGTTCAACTTCTGATATTTTCAACTTATGATGGGTTTATCAGGATATAACCCCATTGTACTTCGAGGAGCATTCTGTGTACATATATAGATATGTAAATATAAGTTTATGTATATATGTAAATGTGTTCATGTATAAATATGTGTATTTAAATGCATGCATATACATGCTATACATACACACACATGTGTGAAAGCCTGTATGTATAGCCAGAGCATGAACAATAAGGGAGAACATGATATGAAATGATGTTGGCAAGTAGGCAGGGACCAGATCATGGAGGAGCTCAGCTCATGAATGAGGTCATGGATTCTAGACACCGTCTTCCAGATGACAGGAAGCTAAAGCATGGAAAGTGTTGTAAAGTAGTCTTAAAAGCCCACGTTCAAATTCGACCTCTACTACTTGCTTCCTGTGTGACTTTGGGCAAGTTACTTAACTTCTCTGTGTCCCCTATTTTCATCTATAAAACAGGGATAATAGTTCTGTCTACTTCATAAGTTTGTTTAAGGAGTAAACAAGTTGCTTTATATAGTGTAAAGTAAAAAAAAAAAATCGAGTAAAAAAAAATCTTAGCTCTGGTGATCATTTTTAAAAGGGTGTTTCTGCCTGCAGTGCAGGTAATGGTCAGAGGGAGAAGGAAAGCAGGGAGATACTTCAGGGAGCTGCCGTGGTCATGCAGGTGCACGTCCACTCACAGGGTCACTCGGACACAGTGGTTGCCAAAATCCCAGTGACATGCAGGAAGAGAGCCAACTTTGGGTTTTTCACTCAAAGGCATTGTTTGTTTGTGGTCACACGTCCTGCCACTGAAGGGAGCTGGTCCCCTCACCCCGGCAGCCTGGTTCCTTTATGCAGGGAACTGTTCCAGCCCGGACGCCCAGCAGCTTCCACCTTGTTGCTTTTCCTCTGCCCCGCAGAGTTCCTGGTCCCTTCTCTGTCTCTGTGCCTTGCTAGTCAGAGGTCCTGCCTTAGTTCGTGGGTGAGCACGGAGCTCTTCCTTACATCACGTTGTAACTCTTAGGACTGCCCAGAGGCTAAATCTCTCAAGACACAAGGCAGCGGGTCTAGGCAGTTGGTAGTCTTCGTGAAGCTTTGGGTGACACATCATCCAACCTCAGACTGTTGGAATCTCTTCCTGGTGATTGGACATGACTCCTGGGGCCAGTCCTTTCTTCCTGGGCTTGATTTTAGGACCTGCTTTTCCCAGAGTCGCCTATTTTAGTCATGCTCCCATATATCTCTGTCATATATTTCATGACCAAGAGGATAATTGCTGGAGACCTGAACTCAGTATTCGTAATAGTTCTAGCAACAGTGTAGCCATCTCCTGGCAAGGCATGCTAACCGGAGAGAGCACCACCGGGCGCTCGTCAGTGGTAGGCGTATCTAATAAAGCTAGTGGAGTTTGAAGACTCTTCTTTGCTAACCTTCTTCAGTGAAATGAACATGTTAGAAATGGGAGACAAATACTAAAACAAAGTCAAATGAGTGCTGTTTCACCACTGTGTTGACCTTAGAGAGCTGTGTCCTTAGCACAATTAATGCTGTCCCTGTTCAAAACTGTCTGAATATGCTCTGTGTTCCTTTGAATGTTTTTAGTGGTGGCAAACGTTAATCCATTTAAGAATAGATTTTATTTGCTTGAAAGAGGTCAAGGTCTTTTAAAAGCCACGTCATACACGTGTAAAGGCCAGTAAGGCTGGAGACATGACATTTTTAATCAAAACTTCTTCAACTATAAAATGACAAGATTTTTTTCCCTACAAAACGAGATTATTCCTAAAGAAAAAATGCCCTGAGCAATGGCAGGATCATGGGGATGAGTGTGTAGCCTCCCACTGTAGTACTGAAGAACAGCCTTCATTTCAGTGCTGGGTTTGTTTAAAAAAAAAAAATCAGTCATATTACCTCTGCAGTTACAATTCTGTTTTATATATAGATAGCGTCCTATGGTATGGTATGAAAAAATTGAGAAAGAAAATATTTTGGAAAATATGTAAGTTCTAAGGCTCTTTCTGTAGAAATGATAGTATGAGGCCATTATGAATTCAGATTGGACCCTTTCTTTAAGATAAAGCATTAGACTATTGTTTGTTTCTTACGGGTTGCTTTATTGTTAGATAATCTTGATATTTAAATGACAACATCTGATTTTAAGGTATAAGATTTATTAGGGCTTATTTGCTGACTTTTTGTTTTTAGACCATTTAGTACATTATAATAACCATGATAAATAAGCTTCCCTAAGAATTTTTTAAAACAAGTGAGATGGTTTTAAGTAAACAAAGATATAATTAAATTACTTCCCTGAGCTTTTATACTTAAATGATGAAATAAGTAAAGGCACATAAAATGTGCTGTCAACAAGTTAGTATTCCAATAAATAGTAAATTAGATTCTAGCAGCAGCAGTGCCTGGACATTAGGCTAAAAGCTAAACTTAATTTTTTAAAGTATATAGTAAATCTTGTCTTGTTGAGCACTTTAGATTCCAGGAGTTTTTCGCCAGTTATTGATCATGCAGATATGTGACGTATCTGTCTGCCCAAAATGCTGGTTTTTTATTGCACAAGTTGGATGTGTCATTTATTTATTTTCTCTCTGTCTTCATGGTTGCTTGGCTTTATCTTTATCATTTTCTGCCCATAAATACATATGTGAAAGAACAGTTTAAGGGAGGAAAGCTGGAGGCAGGAGAGTATTTAACAAAGCTACTGAAATAAGAAGACACGGAGCTATGAAGGCCTGGGCAAGGGCATTGTGGCCAAATTGGAAGGACATAACAGATGCAAAAGCTGTTAGAAAAGACCCTCTTAAGTGGCAAATATATCATGATATTTTGGCTTCTGAAGTGAATAAAATAGTAAAAATAAATAAATGAAAGCCCTGTTTTGACGCTTTTATCCTGGTCATTTGCTCCATACTTAGTGCCATTTCGCACTTGACTTAAACACGCACCGTGCTTGCACTGCACTGCACTGTAAGCGGGGGGTATGAGACCTGTAGAAAACTGCAGGACACATAGATGTGTAGTATTTTTAAACTGCTTTATTCAATTTACATACTACAAAACTCACCCATTTAACGTGTATGATGCAGTGGGTTTTAGTATATTCAGTTATGTAGCAGTTCAGAAAATCAATTTTAGAACATTTTTATCACCCCAAAAAGAAACTCTGTGTGCTTTAACCGTCCCTCCCCCCTCACCCCATTTCCCTCCCTACTAGCCCTAAGCAGCCTATTTTTGTCTCCATATATTTGCTTATTCTTGACATTTCATATAAATGGAATCATACAATAAGCGGTCTTTTGTGACTGGCTTCTTCATTTAGCATAATGCGTTCACAGTTCATCATGTTGTAGTATGTACCAGTATTTCACTGCATTACATGTTATTGCTGAGCAGTATTCTATTAATATTATGGGCATATACCGTATTTATTTATCCATTGGTCACCCGATAGACATTTGGATTGTTTCTACTTTTGGGCTGTTATGAATAATGCTACTGTGAGCATTCATGTGCAAGCTTTTGTGTGGACATTTTCATTTCTCTTGAGTACATACCCAGGGTAGACTTGCTGGGTCATGTGGTAACTCTGTGTAACCATTTGTGAAACTACCAGACTGTTTCCAGCACGGCTGAACCATTTTGTATTTCCAGTAGCAACGAATGAGGGTTCCAATTTCTCTACATTCTTGCCAGCACTTATTATCAGTGTTTTTTGTTGTAGCCACCCTGTGAAGTGTTATCTCGTTGTAGTTTTGATTTTTATTTCCCTGATAACTAATAATTTTGAGCATCTTTTCATATGTTGGAAATTTATATATATATATTCCCTGGAGAAGTGTCTACTCAGCCCTTTTGCCCATTTTAAATTATTTGTCCTTTTATTATAGAATTGTAGGAGTTCCTTATATATTCTAGACAAAAATCTATACAAATGTATGATTTGAAAGTATTTTGTTCTATTCCATGTTTACTGTTTTCATTGTCTTGATAGTGTCCTTTAAAGCACAATTTTTTTTTTCAATTTTGAGGACATCTAATACATTTTTTCTTTGGTGATTTGTATTTTTAGTGTCATATCTAAGAAACTATGGTCAAATCCAAGGTCACAAAGATTTATTCCTGTGTTTTCTCTTAAGCATTTTATAGTTTTAGCTCTTGAATTTATGTCTGTGGTTTATTTTAACTGTTTATATGGTGTGAGGTAGGGGTTAAGTTTTATTCTTTTTCATGTGAATATCCAGTTGTTGAACACCATTTGTTGAAAAGGCTATGCATTCTTCATTGAATTGTCTTGGCACCCTTGTTGAAAATCAGTTGACCTTAAGTGTGAGGATTTATTTCTGTATTCTCTATTTTATTCCACTGATTGGTATGTCTGTCCTTATGCCAACACCATACTGTCTTAATTTTTGTAGCTTTGTAGTAAATTTGAAATCTGGAAGTGTAAGTTCTCTAACTTTGTTCTTCTTTTACAAGATTGTTTTGGATATCTTGGATCGCTTGAATTTCCATATGAATTATAGGATTAGTTTGACAATTTCTGCAAATAAATCAGCTAGGAATTTTATAGTGATGGCATTTAGTCTGTAGATTAATTTGGGGAATATTGCCATCTTAACAATATTAAGTCTCCCAGTCTGTGAATATGGATTGTCTTTACACTTATTTAGATTTTCTTTAATTTATTTCAACAATTTTTTGTTGATTTAAGAGCATAAATTTTGCATTTATTTTCATAAATTTATTCCTAAGTTCTATTTCTTCTTTCTGATGCTCTTTTAAATGTAATTGTTTCTTTAATTTTATCAGAGATTATTCATTGCTAGTATAGAAAAATACAGGGTTTTTTTCTTCTTTTTTTCTTATATGGATCTTGTATCCTACAACCTTGCTCAATTCATTGATTAGTTCTGTTTCTTTATTGGATTCCTTAGGATTTCAGTATACCAGATCATGGTATATGGATGCATTTTGTTTTTCTTGACTCATTTTCCTGGCTAGAACTTCCAGTACAGTATTGAACAGAAGTGATGAGACTGGGCATCTTTTTCTTGTTCCTAATGCTAAGGAGAAAGCCTTCAGTTTTTCTACGTTAAGAATGATGTTAGTTAGCTGTGGGTTTTTCATAAGTTTCCTTTATCAGGTTGAGGAATTTTGTTTCTATTCCTAATTTATTGAGTGTTTTTATCACAGTGTTAAAGAGGGTTGAAAGGGTGTTGAAGTTTGTAAAAAATTTTGTCTATTGAGATGATCATGTGGTTTTTGTCTGTTATTCTATCAATATAGTGTGTTACTTTAGTTGATGTTCTAACGCCTAGGCAATCTTGCATTCCATATGAATCCCACTTGGTTGTGTTGTATAATCTTTTTTATATGCTCCTGGATTAGGTTTCCTAGTATTTTGTTGAGGATGTTTGCCTTATATTCATAAGAAATATTGATGTATAGTTTTCTTGAGTTGTTTTTGTTTGGTTTTGCTGCCAGAGTCATACTGGTCTCATAAATAAGTTGGGAAGTATTTCCTTCTCTTCTAATTTTTGAAAAAGTTTATTAAGAGAATTGGCATTAATTCTTTTTAAATGTTTCTTACAAATTACCAGCATAGTTTTAGGTTTTTCATTTAATCTCTTCACTTGTTAAAGTTATCTTTACATTGTCTATTTTGTCTTGAGTTAGTTTTGCTTAGGAGTTTGTCCATTTCATCTAAGTTATCTAATTCACTGATACAAGTTCATAATATATACTCATAGAATTATTATTTCTATAAGGCTGATAATAATAGCATTTCTTTCCCTCCTGATTTTTGTGACTTAAGTCTTCTCCCTTTATTTTTATTGTCAATCCAGCTAATGTTTTGTTCATTGTGTTGATCTTTTCAAAGAAACAATTTTTTTGTTTTGTTGATTTTCTTTATTGCTTTTCTATTCTGTTTTATTAACATTTTTTTTGAAGCAGAGATGAGAAAATTTTTTTAATTGAATAAGACAGACATTCCTAATTGGCCAGGAAAGCATTATTTCTAGATTTCTTAGTTTGTGTCCATTAATTCATCTCTTTGAAATAAATTCTTATCTCTTAAGTAACATGTGTTACTTGATTATCTCTTATCTCTTGATTATCTCTTATCTACTTATCTCTCAAGTAACATGTGTTATTTGATTTTGTGTTTTGTCACATTTAAGTTTTATTAATTTCTACTATAATCTTTTATTTCTTTCCTTCTACTTAGTTTAGCCTTGCTTGCTCTTCTGCTTTTACTGTTTGAAGGTAGGCAGTTATGTTATTGATTTGAGATCTTTTTTCTTTTTTAATATAGCTTTTACAGCTAATTATAGTTTATAGCTATAATTTTCCTCTCAGTACTGCTTTAGCTGCATGCCATAAGTTTTGGTATGTTGTGTCTTTATTTTCATTCATCCTAAAATAGCTTTTTTATTGCCCTTGTGATTACTTTTTTGACCTATTGATTATTTGAGTGTGTGTTAGTTTTCACAGATCGGTGAATTTCCCAAATTTCTTTGTATTATCGATTTCTAATTTCATTCCATTGTGTTCAAAGAACATACTTTATATTATTTAAATCCATTTAAATTTCTTCAAGGTTGTTTTATGAATTAATATATGTTCCATGCTGAAGAATGTTCTATGCGACTTGAGAAAAACATAAACTCTGCTGTAGCTGGGTAGATTATTTCATAGACATATGTTCTAGTTGGTTTATAGTATTGTCGAACTCTTTTCATTTTTCTTCTTCCCAGTAGTTCTTCCCTTTATTGAAGGTAGAATATTTAAGTTTCCAACTATTATAGTTGACTTGTCTATTTCTCCCAGTTTGTGCTTCATATATTTTGGGACTTTGTTGTTAAATAGATATACATTTATAATTATTATATGTTCCTGATGGATTGACCCTTTTGTCATTATAAAATATCTTTATTTCTGGTTAGATTTTATGTTTTATAATCTATTTTGTCTGATCATAGTATAGCCACTCCAGCTTGCTTATGGTTGCTGTTTGCACCATATACCTTTCTCTTTCAACATTTATAAATTTCAATCTAAAATAGTCTCCTGTAGACAGCATGTAGTTGGATATTGTTTTTAGTCAATCTGACAATCTCTACCTTTGATTGTTTAATTCATTCAAATTTAATGGTGGTATTGATACAGTTGGATTTACATCTGACATTTTACTTTTTTGCCTGTATCTACTGTCTTTTGTATTCCTCTATTCCTCTTCTTCTGCTTGTTTCTGCATTAAGTGAATACTTTCAGTGTAACATTTTATTTCTTTTAATGAATTTTTTACTATATTTTGTAGTTATTTTGTTAGTCATTATTTTAAGGCATATACATCTTAATTTATCAGAATCTGTAATTTATACTAACTTAATTTAGTGAGCTCTAGAAAGATTACTCCTCTAAAGCTCTGTTCGCTTTCCCCCCTTTTGTGCCATTATTGTTATACATGTTGCATCTATATATTTTATAAATCCCATGACATGCTAATATTACTTTATGTAATTTTATGTCTTTTAAAGAAGACAAGAGAAGAGCAAGTATGTATTTATAGCTTTTGTTATCTTAACCTTCATTTTTACTGTTTCTTTTTATTTGTTCTAAATAAGACCTTCCTCAACTACATCCAAACAGTGTCAGTCAAAAAATGAAGACAAGGCTCTATTCAAGGTTTTTAGCTTGTGCGTGGCACAACTAAGGGGTACCATACACATTGCAGTGAATTTGAATGTTTATTTTGACGGTTATTTGGGCAATGACCAAAAATGTCTTGTTCCGATGATTTCAGCATGTTATAACAATTTTTTGGTAAGTAGAAAAGGAGAGAGGCCCTTTTCTAAATCATACGAAAGTGGAATGTAATCCCTGTTGGTAGCCCCATACGGATCTGGGACTAAGAGGCTAGTGGTGATCTGGCCTCGACCCAGTCGGAAGAGAACCAGCAAATAAGAGTAAGTTGGATTCCGGTGCCTACCTCTAAACAAGCCGAGGTATTTTTAACATTCAGTTGGCTTCAGCCATCTAGTTCTCCCAGAAAAATTGCTATATGACCTCCTCCATGGACAAACCAGACAGAGGTCAGGGAGAAGAACCTGCCCTGATTCTAGCTCTCCTTCTAGCTCTCCTAAAATCAATGCTGATCTTCTCATAAAATTTTCATAATTTTCACAAAACTAAAATTTCATAAAATTTTAAATGGTCTCCTTGCCCTGAATGTGTGAAAACAAGAATTTCATCAGCTTTCCATAAGTAATGCTGCAAATTAACAGTGAATAATTTGAAATGCTAAAACATGACATGGGGATAGTTTTTAAAGATGCTGTCATATATCTATTAGCCTTCTAAAAACTCAAATGCAGGTAGAGAAAGATCTGGTACAAACACACTCATGTGGGAGCCACATCCAAGAAACAAGAAGCGTTCCGAGTCCCTGGGATCTGCCTGGGCCACAAGGGAGGACCCATTCTCTGAGCTTCCGTCTCCCTGAATGCCACACAAGCACGAGTGAGGAGGGGTGTGGTTCTTGTTTCTGCTTGTGGAAAACAAGGAAAGGAAAAGCAACCTTCAAAGCTGCAATTGGACACATTTACTTTATGCAGATAGCAGTTGAGTGGAGGAACTGAAACCCATGCTGCTCTCCATAGCACTTTTCAAAGAGAGCACCTGGAAAAGTTTTTACAGACTTGTAGAATCTTCCCTAGTAGTCTTTGAAGTAGGAATATAGAGGATCCTATTATCCTCACTTCTCAGTAAGACATACCTTTCATTGTTTCCAAATACATGCTTTTCACATACATATACATTGATAAAAGCCAGACTGCTTACAGATAAAACAGACATAAACAAAATGTCTATTCCCACGGGTAAAGCATGGTAATAACAGGGTTTGGGGTTTTTGTTTTTGTTTTTTGTTTTTAAGAAATATAGCTGCTTACCTTCAGACTAGTATATGTTAATTCTCATTATAGTTTTCCCTGCTCATATTGAAACATATAATAACATTATACACTGTCATTTAATTGTCTCAAATAATGCAGTAACCTTATCCAAGCTGCTTTCAAACTTTTTAAAAAATTTTATCATCGTTTGAGTATAATGAAAGCCTACACTCCAAAGCCTTTGACATTTAGCATTTCATTATCTCTGGGCCCATGTCAACAGTATAATCAGAAACAAAATAAGAAATTATAATGTTCATTCCTGACCCATCATGGAATAAAAAGTATCTCTTTATATGGATCTTAAAAATCATTTTCTGAGCTGGGCGTGGTAGCTCACACCTGTAATCCCAGCAATTTGGGAGGCCAAGGCAGGAGGACTGCTTGAGAGCAGGGCAATAGTGAGACCCTGTCTCTATAAAAGATAAAATTAGCCGGGCGTGGCGGCACATGCCGATAGTCCCAGCTACTCGGGAGGCTGAGGCAGGAGGATTGCTTGAGCCCAGGAGTTCAAGGCTGCAGTGAGCTATGATGATGCCACTGTACTCCAGCCTGGGTAACAGAGTGAGACTCTGTCTCAAAAAGAAAGATCATTTTTCCTCTTAAGGGAAAACATGCTACAAAGAGAAAAGTCACATTAGCTTGACATCAAGAATAACAACAAAGCCCACAGGTAAATTTAATTTTCCCATAGGTAAATTAATGCTGCCTCATCCATTTGTTCCCAGGTCATCGATCTGTACTGGGGAATTGAAGAAGATGACTGGGACAACCCAGAGCTCCAGAAGACCCGCATGAAGCTGCTGGAGGATTGCTTGAAAACTTCTGCAGGTCCATGTTTTGTTGTGGGTATAAAAAAACTAATGCTTTATATTAAATTGTACATGAATGTGAGAATTCTTGCTGATTTGTGGTTCTTAAGGGGCTTTTAAAATGGGGGAAAAAAGACTTTCTTATATCTATTTAAAAATTTTAAGCTGTCTCCTTGCCTTCGATGTGAGAACAAAAACTTCTTCAGCTTTCCATAAGAAGTGCTGCAAATTAACGGTGAATAATTTGAAATGGTAATCGAAGAGATGACTTGGGTTTGACAATAATTTCTACAACGTCTTCTGATTTAATAAGGATTACTGTTTCAATCCTACAGTAATTATCCTAGTTTTTCTTATCCCATTGTGTAATGTATTCCATCATAGTATTTCTATTTCTCAACATTAGAATTTCTTACATTTTTTAAGACAGTGGCTGAAACATTGTTAAAGTAAACCAAATATACTATGTCAAATCTGCCAGTAGAAAATGGTGCCCTGTGAAAAAGTTTATTTCTGCAGTGATTTTTAGCTAGAGGCTCATTATATGCTACAAATCAACAGAGATTTTTCCAATGAAACATTATTATTAGTCATTATTTTCTAAAAAATACCCGCTCCTCTGTGTAAGCACAGTGGTAGTAAGATAAGTAGGTCATTCTGTAGCAGGTGATTGTGCAAAATCACTGCCTTAATTTAGCTTAAATTAAATAGACTTATCCTCAATTCAAGCAGATCTTACCAATTGGTAGGAAAGTTGCCACGTTGAACACAGGATGCTCTCGGGCTGACAGATGACTGTTAAAATCACTAGTAAGTGCTATGAAGAAAATATCATATCATACCATTAAAAGCTAGGTTCAATATATTGATAAAAAGGTTTTTAATATTTATTTGCATATCCATCTAGATTCTACTTGACACAGGATTATGCAGACCTACAGAGATGATGTCAGAAATCTGACCAGCTGATGGTAAAGTTCTGACAAAGACAATAAAAGTGTATAAGGGCTCTATAATATAATATTTTTAGTATTCCATATATGGATAAATTATTTTATTCACCAACTACTGATTGTGCTACTCTGTGCCAGGAACTGTTCTTAGTGATGGGGGTGTGATAGGTTGGCCCATATGAACTTGTCATTTTGTGGACCAGTTTCTTACGATTCAACCTTAGAATTGAACCAAGAAGATAAAATTCCTTGTCCTTGTGGAGCCTGCATTCTTCTGTGGGTGGAAGAAGGAGAGGGCAAGCAAGAAAACAAAGAACTAAGTAAAATAAAAATGAATTAGTTGGTGATAAGTGCTCTGGAGGAAAATACAGACAGGAAGAGGAGAGGGAATAGCGATGGGGGGAGAGATCGGCTTTTACATGGAGAAGCTGGAGAAGGCCCCTCTGCTGGGATGGCTTTGGAGGGGAGGTGGGACGATGGCTGGGAAAGAACCAGGTGAATATTCCAGGTCAGAACTTTCCAGAAAGAGGGGTTGGGCATGTTCAGAGAACAGCAAGCAGGCCAGCGTGCCCAGAGCAAGTATGAGCGAAGTGGGAGGGTATGGGGTGCGGACCGTATCGTGGGCACTTGTAATCTCATTGTTTTTAGGAGAAAGAAGAATATTGCTGTGGCTCAACATATCGGGAACCATCAATGTTGGAAAGATGATTTCATTAAGAGAATTGTATAATCTTGAAGTTGACTATAAAGATAGATTTCACTTTTACTCTGAGTGACAGGGGAAGCCACAGAGTGTTTCAGGCAAACTTATATTTTAAGGACTACCTTGGCTGCTGGGTGCAGGACAGGAGACAGAGCGAGCAGACCTTTGGAGCTGCAATGACGAGCCAGATGAGGAAAATACGTGATGTAGCAGATTTGGGGAGTAAACATCTAAAAACAGCATCCTGCAGTCTGAAAAGAATGCAAAAAAAAAAAAGAGTCTTGAGAGCCACGTTAAATATCTAAGAGTGAGCAGTGGGAAAGGAATTAAGACTTTTCCCTGGGTGCTCAGAGGAGAGAACTAGGAAGCAGATTCCGGCTCTGGGTGTAGGAGTTAGAGGATGTAGCTTTCTTTCAGGTTTTGGCATCAACTGTCCCTGGGTTCTGACTCTGACATTTCATAGCTGTGTGGCACTGGAGGGTCTACGTCACTGTTCTAAGCCTCAGTTTCATTATCTGTAAAATGGAGGTGATGATGTTTATCTGCCTGATGGGGTCTTCTGAGGATTAAATGAAATGATGGGGTGCTTTCATAGTGTCGCAAATATAGAAACCCACAGTAAGTGTTAGTTGTTTTTTATTGTTTTTGTTGTCATCATTATTATCTATCAAAGCTGTCCAAAGGTGAAATCACCAGGTTCAAATTGTAATGAGTATATCACCAACAAAATTGTAATCAAAGAACACAAACCACTCTGGCAAGGGTGCCGTAGAAGAGATTGCAATATTGGAAGACAGGTCAGGCCAGACTCCATCACGCTCGGAAAGACAGATTTGGGAAGCACCAGACACTGTGGGTATGCCCTGGGAATCTCAACTGGTGTGAACTCCGCAGCTCTATCCTACTCCAGCCTCAGCAACTCAGGAATGAGAGAGACATTCTCCCCCTAAAATAAGCCCTGTAGAGTGTCATTACTAAACTAACTGAAATTAGTCATGACTGTCAATTCCAATAATTTGCTATTGGTAGGAGAATAATTTCAAGACTTTGTGCAGGTTCTGAGAGTAAAGGTTAACTAATAAAACAGCAGCAACGTCTTTATTGAGCGTAAACAAATCATTTATCCCTCCTTCTGTTCCCCTGTTACGTGTATAAATCATGATAAAACCCTGCAGACAAAGCTAGGATTATTCACCCCAGTGATCCTGAATCACACAAGGCTTCTCTCACTGTTTGTAGGGAAAAGTACATCTCTTATGGCCTTTCCTGTTGTAACTATGGTAACGATGGGGGGGAGCTGTGTGGGGGTATCACTTTGAGCTCCATTTCCCTTGTGCAGTGCTCCCTGTGATAATTCTAAAACTTACGATGACCCCGTGGGATGCAGAGCCTTGCATATTACTTCCCCTAATGCTGAAGTCTTTGGCAAGAAAATTTACCATTGCTGAACAACAAAAAAAAAGTTTGTATATCTTCAAAGCCTTCGTAGATATTAGCCTTTATATTAGATACAAATAAATTCAGGACCAGACAAAGCTTTCATTTTTAAATACCCAGGGAAGTGAGGCCCCAAGGGAACTTGGACCTAAATAGTGTATGTGCTTGGCTCCTTTCAGCTTCATTCCCTAAAAGTTCTCATTTGGATATGGCTTGAGGTCCTACTGACACGCAGGCTGTGCTGCTAATCCTGGATGGCTGTTTTGCATGCATGTTTTTGGTCACAAAGAGAAGAGGGTCTGGAGTGAGGGAGCCGGGTGTATGTCTGGTCCCGCTCCCAGAGGATCAGCTCAGGGCACACACTGTAAAGAACACGTGATCTCTGCCGAGAAAGAACGAAGCAAGTCATTGTGCGTTAACTGTCACGCCTGTCGAGGTGGGGAGATGATGATAGTCAACTAAAAGTAAATCTTGAATCAGCTTCAATAGGTTTGTTGGGACCAAATGGGATGACGTATGTGTGAGTTCTTTGTGAACTGTAAGGGCTACACAACCAGTTATTATTAAACTGCAATTTAACTTATTTCCAAATGAGAATTGGAAGTTTTCATTTATATTGGGCATTTATGTGCTTTTGGAATTTTTTTCCCTTTAAAAATATAAAAAATATTAAGACATGATTCAGACAGTCAAATATTAAAGGGTTTTAGTTCATTCTTATGTTTACATGAATAAACTTTGTAAAATGTAAACAGTACTTATTACTTTGCTGGATAGGAATTTGCTAAAATTTACTGAGTAAAATGTTTACCTATTCCCAAGGGGGGATTTTGACCAGAGCTGCGCTTAACAGGGAGATAGCTCACAGTCGAGTCCAAAGTCACCATCTTTCTCACCTTTTAAGAGTAGAGAGTTGCTTCAGTCTTTGGAAAGGATGGAAAGTTCAGAAGAAAGTTCCCCACCCACCTATCCTGCCCCTATTCCATAAAAAATCTTTTTGGAGAGAGCAGAGTCCAGGTAATGCTAATTATCCCATCCTCATCCTTCTTCATAGTACATATTTATGGGGAGAGGAAGTTTTCCTCTTGTCATCCCTCCAAATTTGGAGTACCCCAAAGAATTACTTGTGGAGTTTGAGCATTGACTCTGGACTCTGAGTAAGGGTCTGCCTCTTGGTAGAAGTTGATAAAAGCAGGTGACTTATGCTCTGCTGTCTTGAAGAACTGGAGTTTGAAAAGCTTAGCTATAGCATTGGGGGTCTGCCCCAAAGTGTGTAGCAGCCTGTGGGATATAGACAACCTCTCTCTAGAGTCCCTGAGTCCTTAGGGTGGATGACACGGAAATTTATGGAGAAGCATTGGCAGGCCACCCTCGGAGAGCCAAGCCAGGCACCGTGCACTCAGTGAGGAGACTACCACTGACCACTGATGCAGGCAGGTGAGAGGAGATTCCATGACTTCACATTTAGAGGGGTGTTCCCATGCCTTAGGGTCAGGACAAAGGAAATGCTGCCTGTAGAATGTTTTGTCAACTCCCTGAGCTCTCCAGGAGCCAACGTCCGTACAGTGTACTCATTGAGGCGACCAGATCGCACGTACACAAACAGACATGATCTGTCAGCACTGGACAAAGCAACAGCAGAGACCAAAAGAGTGGGAGTACCATTATTCTTACCCGAGTGCGAGCAGACGGCAAAGGAGACTTCTACCTCTACCCCTAGCCCCCGACAAACACACACACACGCTGCCGGTAGCGGGTGCGGAGGGCAGGCCACGCCCGTGCCCGCCACAGACAGCAGCCCTCGACACCAGTGTGCACCGAGCGGGGAGAAGGAAGCCTGGAGAGCTGCGCTTTGAACTGGGCTATATTTTAAACCAGAAATATGACAGCTTAAGGGATTGGCCTGGGAAATCTGTTGTTGTTAAGCAAGTTTAAGTTTCTCCACTACGCAGAAGAGTAAAGACAAAACAAGCCAACTTCGTAGCTGATGGTGGGGAAGACAAACCGTTCCGTTTCTGTCTGTCATCCGAGTGACGCCCCTCAAACTCAGGGCCTAAGGGGCAGCTTCTTCACCCCGTCTCTCCGCTCAGTCATGAGAGTTACACTATGTCCCCTCGACAGTTTAGTTTCTTACTTTAAATAATTCTCAGTTAAAGAAAACTAGACAGTGAGAGTTCTTAAATCATTGGAAAGAAAGAATTACAGCATTTTTTAAACTGTCTACCGTTGGAAAATATTTCATTTTATCCACATTCCGTGACTGCTCTATTATTGTAGGTATACTAAACAAAATATACACGTGAAAAATTAAAACAAGTACTTAATCTTGGTGTATACTTTAACAAAAAGTATAGGGTTTTTGTGTAATTTAGGTTTTCACTTTTATAAACATAGTTTTACTAAAATGTATTTAAAAATGGGAAAATAGTCATCGATTTAAACTGGAAAGTTACCTAAATTAAACTATCTAGTTTTTTTAAAGTCCTTTTTTATAAAATTTAAATAAACGTTAATAGGTACATTTTGCTTGTATATTCAAGAGAAACAAAGATTTCGTTATATATAAAATTAAGCTTGTCAACTAGTTAGTATAGTTCTGAAATAGGTTCTAATTAAGTTCCAATAATAAATTAATTGCAATACAGGTTCCAATAATAAGTTATTTGATTATCACCAAAGGAATTTTAGAATGGGCAAAAATTGAAAACTAGCTATCTTCTTACAAATATTTATTGTAACTCCTTCTGGTAGACGCCAAGAGAGCCATTTAATTAACTATTAAATGTATATATATTAAATATTAATTATATTTATATAATATAGCAAATATTTCCACAGTAAACTTTTACTAATATATGAGCTGCTTTCATAGTTTAAGCCGCTGTTTCACAGTTGATGCAAGATAGCATATTTTTATATGATGAGAAGAAATATGGAAAAAAAGTGAACAGGAGAGCACTCAATCTCTTTATAATGTAATTGGTAAGAAGAATATTCACTTACAGCTATAGTCCAAGGGACTTCTGCTTCTGAGTAGAACAGCCACAACCTTAAAAAAAAAAAAAAAAAAAAAGGTAAAATATAAACATCCTAGTTTTAAACAGTTAGTAGAGCTGTGGAGAAAAGATGATGAGACACACTTAATTTCCAGAAAGAAAAGAATCCGGTCTTGGTGAGCTGCTTTACAGATAGAGGAACCCCAAAAGCACTGAGAGGCTTCTCCATGAGGTGTTTGCTGAGCACTGGGCAACGTGGGAGGACAGGAAGCCAGGATGCAAAGGCAGAATAAAGTCTCCAAGGATGTCTTGGCGTTGAGGAGACAAAATCCATTAGAACCAAACACAAACATTCAACAGGTCTTGCCTCTGAGGCACTTTAATTCAGTGTAAGATGAATCTAACTAAAACTGCAGCCTAGCCCCAGCCAAGTTCAATTACTGATGGGACTGCTGTGATCAGCCTCCCACTCTGTCAGTCTAACATAGGAAAGGAATCTCTAAATAATTTTTTAAACACAAAGTTCAGAACACAATGAAAGTTACAATACATGCAAAGAATCAAGAAAACGCAACTAATTTTATCAGGAGCAATTGAGAGCAGATGGAACAAATAGATCATAGCTTAAACCCAACTATATTTTATTCAATGTAAATAGACTAAACCTTCCAATTGAAATACAGATTCAGCCAAATGCTGCTTACATGAGTTCCCTTTAAAGGAAAGAACATAGATATGCTGACAGTAAAATGAAGGATAAAATACGCATGGAAAGACTAGGCAAAAGAAAGTTACATCAATATCAGACAGTAGGTTTTATGTTAAGAATATAAAGTAGGATATTTCAAAATAATAAAAGGTTCACTTCAACAATAAAATGTAATATTCCTATATTTGTATGCACCATAACATGGCTTCAAACTATGCAAAGCGTACATAAAGCAAAACTCAACACACTGAAAAGAGAAATAGACAAACCTACAGTCATAATTGGAGATTTTTAAAAACATCTTTCAGTATCTGAAGGAACAAGCAGAAAACAAAGATCAGTATGTACAAGATTTGAATAGCATGATTTACTGACACTGACCTAATTGACACTTACAGAATGCTACATCTAATAACTGCAGAATATATCTTTTTTTCAATTACACAAAGAACATTTGCTAAAGTATGATCTGTCCACATGATGGATAATAACATAAATCTCAACAAATTTCAAAGGGTTGAAATCATACTAAATTTGTGTTCTGACCTCAGTGGAATTAAAAACTAAAAAAAAAAAAAAAAAAAACCCTGAAAAATAACTACAAATTCTCCAAATATGTGAAAGCTAAACAACACAGTTCTAAATAAACTATGGGTCAAAGTAAAAAAATCATGAGGGGAATTTAAAAATATTTTGAACTCTACTAAAATGAAAATATCAAAACTTGTAGATAACTTAAAGCAGTGCTTAGGGAAAAATCAGAAAGAAATGCATAATTTTAAATTTATATTTTAGAAGAGAATTTGGAAGTCAATTATTTAAGTGTCCATCTGAAGAGGCTAGAAAAAGAAGAGAAAACTAAGCCCAAGGAAATTAGGAGAAAAAAGCACATACATCAGAGTGCATCAACTTTTAAAACCCTTCCAAAAATTCTCAGTACTATTTATTCCTCAAAGGATAGAAGGATGTTGGATTTTAGAGGTGGAAAAAGCCTTAAGATCATCTAGTAACTAAGTGGTTGAAAATCCTGATTTTACCCAGGTAAAAACTGAGACCCAAAAAAGTGAAGGAAATCTTTATTTCCCGAGCGCTGAGATATGCTAGGTTCTGTGATGAGCACTCCTCAAATTAATATATTACTTTTCATGCCTACCCATTGAGGCAGTTCTTTTTCCATCTCTATCAGTGAGAACGCCGAGACTTCAGTGACTTCTGTGATTTGCCTGAAGTCTAACTAGTAAGGGACGAGAGCCACGATTCTAGCCTAAGTCTCATTAATTCCAAAGCCCACATTCTTCCTGCTACCAGACCCTGAATGGTTTCATTAGACACCATAATAAGGTCTGGAACCCAAGTCCCTTTCTCCCAGTCTATTCTTCATCTAAAAAAGTACAGGAATTGTGCTGTAATGCCCTGCTCCGCTTTTCTTTGTGGCATTCTCTCACGTGCAGTCAAATGAGTCAGATGAAATAATCACTGGTCTCGTGTGCAATTGACTTTGCTCTGGTAGGGGAGAAAGCTGTGTTGCCCAGGGCTTTATTAAGATTGCTTCTGCCAACTATTAAATTCTATAATAAACTTGGACTTTTTCATCTGATTTCCCTAAACTAAGAAGGGAAAGCTTCTTAGTTTTGAAGCTAAGAAGCTGCCAAAACCTGTACTTGAAAACGCCATAATTGCAAATCGTAAAAACAACAAAGATTTCTTAATTTTTTTCTCGCTGACACTTCCCTAGTTATTTTCTCACAATATAAGGTCCAGGTGTCCTGTAGCCGACGAATCTAAGTTCTAGCAATAGAACTAGATATGGTTCTAGCAATACATATTTCACATTGTTGACCAATAAAACACAACAAGCAAATCTATATAGTGTCTATCATATATAAGACTGTGCTAATAAGTTCTCTGAGCCAGCGGTAGGTAACATGCTACCTGTCCTCTTAAGCACTCACCTAAACAGAGAGAGAGGTGTAATTTGCAGTTAAATGTAACAGTGTAATAAACGGGATAACGTAGTTTTAGACAAGTGCTATGGATGTCAATGGAGAAAGTGATTTGTTCTGATCCTGTGTGTCAGAAAAGGCCTCCTGAGGAAGTGATATTTGCACTAAGGCTAGAAGGACGAAGAGCTCTCCATCTGTAAATCTGGGGCCGGGGAAGTGAGGGTGCCCTGAATGTCCAGAGACCAGCAGCTCCTGAATGCAGGTAGAACACACGGCTAGTGACAGGGCATTGTGGGACGTGAGGCAAGAAATGTACTTTGAGGGCATAAAAGTTTCAGCTTGAACTTAGCCATGAGGAGGACGTTCTGTTCAGATTGTAACTCTGAAGGCAGTGCGGTCAGGAGGCTGGAGGAGGGAAACAACTAGGGACGCAGCTAACGTCAAGACTCCGGGAAAGAATCTGGCGTGTCGAGGGGTGGGCGCAGGTTACAGACATTTCGGAGAGAGAACTGATGAGAAGTTGTTGAAGTATGGAGTTTGAGGGAGAAGGATGAGTTGAAGATGATTGTGCTAATATCCAGTGTTCTTTCTTCCATCCCACCAAACTATACTTAAGGTTAGTGTTTCTGTACTAGAATTGAGCATTTGTATACCAGCAGCAATATTATACATAACTTAAAATGTATCCCTTTATGAAAGTGGATTGACCATAGTGATTTCCCTTAATTATAAAATTATCTTCTTGCCCCAAAATGGGAGCAGGCTTGTGGATTTTTACCCAACCTTGGAATAAGCAGCTCAGTAAGCATTTGGAAGAGGCTTTGAGTTATGTCCCTGTGAAAATGAATATTAATTGGTCTCCAGCTTGAATCAGTTATAAATATAGAGGTGACCTTGATTAACTAACAGCAGGCAAGTAATTGTATCTTAATTGCCTATAGTAGTCTCAATAAAGTACTGGACTCAGTTTTTTTCAAAATGTAACAGATGAGATATACTTTAAAAGAATCTAGATTAGCCGTTATATCTCTGTAACTAAGTTCTTCAAGATAGGAAGAATGATGGGGCTAAAACTTGATTATAACAATGTTCAGGCTAGCCTTAGTTTTGTAACTATTATCTGGAATGAACAAACCAACACACTGAATTTAGGTGGTGTTTGCTTTTTAGTCTACCTGTCTGAAAGGTGGAACCCTAGACTGCATAAGCCACATCTAAGGTCTTGGTACCACCACACCTGCCTGCGCACACCCACACATAAAACCACTCTGGAGTAACCCAGAAGCTTAACTTTACAGAAGGCAAATTATTTGCCCTCCAAAAATGTTTAATATTTTAATCAGTAAGTATATCTTTATTAATCAGAATGAGTTTCCTAGTTTTCTCTTACTAATAATGGCTAAAATAAACTATGAAACAGTTTCTTTAATATAAAATTCAGAAAACAGTTATTCCTGTTAATTTTCATCAATGATATTAAAACGACTTCTGCTCTTATTCTAAATAAATCTGTTGAAGTTTCTCAGGAAATTAAGAAGGCACAGACTTCCCTTTCCTTACTTTATCATGTATAATCAATAATTATGGTTGACACAAGTTGACTCATGTTTACTTTAGGGTACCCAGTGTCTCACCCAGTTCTCTTTTTTGATATCACAAACCAATTGACTGAACTTAATTTCTTCTGTTTTTTTATTCTCCTGGAGAAAATGTTAAATTTATATAGATTCTATCTAATTTTGACCTGCAATGCAGAATAATTTTTCCATAAAATTTTTCTAATGTGAATAAATGACTTTTACAATGGCAAACTTTTTATATTTTAACAATTTCCTTCTAGAGCAAAGCAGAGCTGTGTTGATGGTAATAACGTTCATAAAGTGTGAAAAAAGGAATGCAGGTAAATTTTAAGGCAATTGAAAAGGTATTTCTGTTTCTTGAAATATAGTATATTTTAATAAGGAAATTAGTATTATTCTTACACATAGTATATTGAAAATATGCTACCATGGAATCTTTAAATCATTGTCAGATGAAATTACATTTTGTCTGAATGACTATACATTTAAATAGTTTTTTATTTGTATCTCATTTTACTTATAACCTTTATTATCTCTACCTCAACACTACATATAAAACTATATTTTTGACTCTTATTCATCATTAAAAAAGAATGTCTAGCCTCTTATATTTGGGGATTCAAGGATCCATACGAACACATAAAACTTTGTGTGGATGAATTAGTTTACTCTTCCCAGTAATTTATGAGGAAGTTGCTGTTGTTATAAACATTGTACAGAAGATGTAACTGAGGAGCGAAGAGGGATCCCGACTTGCCAGGACACACAGCTAGTAAGGGGCGATACGCACAATACAACATATGTAAGATCAGACCCAAACCCAGGCAGTCTGGTGCTGGGGTTTACATCTCAACCGCTTCATACTCTTGCTTCTCAGTGTGTCTTCACTCAGCTTTTGTTTTCCCTGAGTAACATGTGTTCCTTTCAACCTACAAGGTCCTCTTAATCAATGGGTCTCAAATTCCCTTTGGAGCATAGGCATTTACTAGTAACTCACCATTTTAGTGTGTTCATCTCATACATATTAAGGTCAAAGAATAGCCTTCCTAATTTCCACTCTTCCCCCAGTTCCAATTCATGTTTTTCATTCTTTCCCTTTGGTTCCAAAATCTAGTACCACCCATCTTAAGGCACACCCACGCGCCAGTGTGCTTATGCAGCTTAGAAAGCTCTGTTCATTTCTAGGAACGATGAGTTCTCTTTCCTTGTCTCCCATAAAAGCTATCATCCCTCTAATCCTGGGAGAGAAAGTGAATTAAAGGATACAGACTTACATTGTCAATGCCCTCTGACTGTCCTATGTAGTAGCCTCTCCCAGCTTCATACTGAACTGTGAAGGTACAAGACGAAGAAAACTTACAATGCTAAGATCAAGACTAAATCAAGGAGGAAATTCAACTAGTTATAAGACATGTAGAGTTAAATTAAGATTCACAAACTGGACAATAGGTGATAGCAAACATTTACTTGTTATTATGTATATGCTGGGCACTGTCCTGCATTTTACACGTAGTAATTTGTATAACCTCACAACAGCACTAATGAGGTAGGTGCTGCTGTTATCCCCATTTTATATATTAGGAAAGAGGAACTCAGGTGGGATTTGAAGCCAGCAGACTGACTCTGAGGTTCACGGTCATAACCACTCTATAAACATTTCCCCTGCTACTTGATATGAGATGATTCATTCCAATCTCATTACTCACCCTTTGCCTGAACATCCAGGTCAGTGTCATGAAGCACACCAGGCAGCTGTTCTTTGCTGTATATGTGCAGCTTTCTACAAGGGTTGTTAAAGCTCAATCAGTACAAATTCAAAGGATGCAGATCATCGTAAACAAGAAACACAATAGAGCTTTCATAGCTTATTTTAATTTGGCTTGGATATTCCTAATAAACCAGTTGGTGGTTGGGATACTTTAATAGAACTGCATTCTGAGAATTCTGAATATGCTCCATCACTAAAGACATTTAGAGAATTAGCAACAATGGTAGGCAGAAGAACTTGTTTAATCTACTAAATACCTATTCAAAACTAGCTTCTGAATTAGGAGAAAGGTATCGATTTGTCCTCCAGCGACAGATGGAGAATAGGAGCTGACCAGCATCTAAATAGACAGAGATCAGGACAAAGGAACAAGCCAAACATCCTGTATGTTATGAACCTCAAGTGTGTATTTTTTAAAAACTTTTGAAAAACATTTTACAGATTAAGAAAGGTGAACCAAGAAGGTAATAGATCTGAAAATGATTTGCTACTTTAGAAAACGCAGTGGTATCTCAGTAGCCTGCAGAGGACTCTTCTAAGACTGAAACCATGTGGCGAGAATAGCATGCAAAGACAGCTAAATGGTAGGCATGCGTGAGTTGCAAGGAAGACCAAGAACAGAATTAACACAGTAAAAATCAAGTCAATGATATGGAGAACACAAGATGGTTTCATGGTATGAAGAAAGAGATAAAAAAGAAAAAATAAGAGAACAGAAGACAGAGAATATAAATCCAGCACTGAAATTACAGGTGTTTTAGGGAAGACAGGAAAATACTAGGATTAGAAGCAATAATTAGAGAAGAAACTCTAGACAAATGAATTTTACTAGCAATAAAACCAAGCCTTTGATGAATCTAACAAAGTAAGAGAAATGCATAGAAGCAAAATTAAGAATGATAAAGGTTATTTAGCCACAGACTTAGAATAGAAATAATAAAGCAACTATACTAATACATAGCACTGACTGGGTGCCAGGTACCTAAGAGTAACATATATAAGGTTTTCTAAACATATCACAAGTAAGAAAACTTTAAGAATTAGAAGAAAATAGTATGTAAAATTCTATGCTGAGAAAATTTCTAAGCTGAATGATATGAATTCTTTTTGGAGAAATGGTAATTACCAAAGTAGATTCAAGAAGATTTGGATAAATTAGTAGTTGCAAAAGAAACAAAGTTTACCAGATATAAAACCATCTACCTATAGCCAACTGATCTTAAACAAAGCAGACAACAATGCACACTGGGGAAAAGAAGCCTTATTCAATAAATGGTGCTTGGAAAATTGGATAGTTACATGCAGAAGAATGAAACAGGACCCCTGTCTCTCACCACTCACAAAACTTAATTTAAGATGTATAAAAGACTTAAATGTAAGGCATGAAACCATAAGAATTATAGAAGCAAATGTAGGAAAAACTCTAGACATCAGTCTAGGCAAAGAATTTATGACTAAGACCCCAATGGCAATTACAACAGCGACAAAAATAAATAAATGGGACGTGATTAAATTAAAAAGGCTTCTGCACAGCTAAGAAAATAATCAACAGAGCAAACAGACAACCTACAGAATGGGAAAAAATGTTTGCAATCTACACATCCAATAAAGGCCTAAAATCCAGAATCTACAAAAAACTAAAACAAATCAGCAAGAAAAAAAACAACCAACTCCATTAAAAAGTGGGCAAAAGATAAGAACAGAAGTTTTCCAAATGAAGAAAGACTAATGGCCAACAAATGTGAGAAAAAATGCTCAACATCACTAATCACCAAGAAAATGCAAATTAAAACCACAATGAGATATCACCTTACTCCAGTTAGGATGGCTTTTATTAAAAAGTCCAAAAACAATAGATGCTGCTGTGGATGCAGAGAGAAAGGAATGCTTATATTCTGTTGGTGGGACTGCATATTAATACAACCTCTATGGAAAACAGTATGAAGATTTCTCAAAGAACTAAAAATAGACCTGCCATTTGATCCAGCAATCCCACTACTGGGTATCTACTCAAAGGAAAAGAAGTCATTTTATCAAAACAACACCTGCATGCGAATGTTTATAGCAGCACAATTCACAACTACAGAGATGTGGAATCAACCCAAGTGCCTATCAGTTCATGAGTGAATTAAGAAAATGTGGTATATGTACACCATGGAGTACTACTCAGCCATAAAAAAGGATGAATTAATGCCTTTTGCAGCAATCTGGAAGGAACTGGAGACCATTATCCTAAGTGAAGTATCCCAAGAATTGAAAAACAAACACCACATGTACTCTCTAATAAATTGGAGCTAACTGATGGGCACACAAGTGCACAGAAGGAAGAAAATGTCACTGGAAATGAAGCAGGGGGGATGGAGGGGAGGGGCAAAAACCCACCTAATGGGTACAATGAACACTATTCAGTTGATGAGCATGTTTATAGCCCTGACTCAAGCCACATATCAAAAACATTTGTACTCCCTTAATATTTTAAAATTAAAAAAACAAAAGTTCATCATAGTATAACTTCCAAACATTAGCTTCTTTTTGCTTCCAAAAAGTAGGCAAAGTGGTTTTACCTGTGTAATCTTCCCAGTTTTCAAAGAACATATTCCCATGCCGAATAAATTATTCCATTGTGAAGACGAGCAAAGGTATAAAAGCTATTCTGTTCATTTTTTAAGCTAGCATAAGCCCTGACTCCCAAACCTGATATAACCAATGTTGTGATTACTATAGGCATACCTATTAAACAACTAATGTTTACTGAATGGAATTTGGAAGTTGCAGGTGATTATAAAGGATCACCCATAATCTCACCATCCAGTAATCATCACCATTAATATTTCAACCAATATTTTAAATATGTGCCAGGCCTTAGGCTAACTGTGTGTCTGTATGTTTTCATTTAATTTTGTTAAGAATCTCCTGCCATAGATATTATTGTCATACTCCCCTTTTTCCTGGTGAGGAGAGTGATGCATAGAAAGATTAGGTAACTCGCCCAAGGTTGCCAAGCAAGCAGTGACACAGGTGAGGTAGAAACTCACGGGGTCTTACTCCAGAATCCATTCCCTTAAACCATTGCATTATTCTGTCTACTATTTTATCATAAGCATTTTTCAGTGCTATGTTAATATGATTTGAAATCGATTTTAATAATTGTATGATATTCTAGCAAATGAATGAACTGTTACGTATTTAAACATTCCTTAATTTTAAAATATATAGGTCATTGCTAGTTGTTATAAATACTAATGCATTTAACATTTTCATATAAACCATACTGCTTAATTTTTTGAGGATAAACTCCAAAGTGTAGAATTATTAGGTCAAGGGTTATGAATACTTGTGAAACATCTTCATTTTCTCCTGGTTTTCTGGAAAGATTTTGCAGTATGTTTTCCTGCCCAGAGAAAATAAAAATGCCCATCTCATAGCAACCTCATCAGCTCTGAATAGCATCACTGTTTAAAACTTGTATATTTGATAGATGAAAAAATGAATATCATATTTATTTCACATTTTTGACTATCAATAAGGTTTAAAAATATTTTTATCTGTTTATTAGCCATAATAGTTTTGTGCTTTGCCTGTTAATTCCTGCCTCAGAGAAAGCAACATAACTTATGGTTGAGAACACAGTCATTTTTTATCAGAAGCTCTGGAGCAAGATAAACACTTTCAACTTTTGAGAAGTGAAACATCACTATACTTGATAGAGTTCTCAGATGAAGGCTGACATGTAAAATTATCTAGTTATTCCTAGACATCTAGGTTAATCCTGATCCCACAAGCCTTAATCTCATTTAACTTCAATTTCCTCATGTTTATTGATAATAATACTTCTTCCTTGGTTTATTGTCAATATTAAAATAACATACGCAAAGTGTTTTGTATCAAATAGCCTCCAAATGGGCACTGTTTGTAAATGCTGCTCCATGCTTTCCTGTCACTCACTTGTACCTCTGTTTAGACTTACACTAGAGTTTTGTATGTGCTTGTCATTGCCCACAATAGATTGTGAGTGCTCAGCAGGAATTTTTATCTTTGTCCTTTGTCCCAAGTCCTTTGTCTAAAGCCTGAGATGTGTTAGGAATACATATCTACTGTATTGGGCTGAATGTAAAATTACTCAACTTCCAAAGGACATTTTGTAATAGGAGATGTCATGATTCCATCCAGCTAGGCTCTGAAACATTTTACCATTTTCCTACTGCAGAATTTTTAAAAA
This sequence comes from Lepilemur ruficaudatus, assembly GCA_963574885.1. NCBI lineage: Eukaryota > Metazoa > Chordata > Mammalia > Primates > Lepilemuridae > Lepilemur > Lepilemur ruficaudatus. The sequence goes on from CAUYRT010053614.1 coordinate 27,859, forward strand.
TAGAAATACTCACATTTAGGTTCTCAAAGATAGCTTTTAGAGTTTTAACTGTTTGCTAACTTTAGGATAGACTCAATTTCAAGCTGGTGCCATACAGGCCAAACTCAAGGCCACCTGCAAGAGTAGTGACCACCCCAATTACAGTCTGAGTTCATGAGCAAAGATTACCTTGGCATGTGGAAAAGTGTTTATCGACCTTTCTTTCTCTTTCCATTGAAAGACAATAGGAATTTTTTCAAAATATATCCCAATGTTTGGTTTAGTAAAACAGAAAAAAATGAAATTACAAGGTTTTATAAAGACCTGCCAATGTCAACTTGAATTTTAAAATTATTTTCACTGTCAGACTAAAGTTATTATAAAAGTTCAGGAGAAAAAAATCTTCAAAATAAAATAACATATATATATATATATACACACACACACACACACTTTTTTTTTTTTTTTGAAGAGGATCTCATTCTGTTGTCCCAGCTAGAGTACAGTGGCATCATCATAGCTCACTGCAGCCTCAAACTTCTAGGCTCAAGCAATCCTCCTGCCTCAGCCTGCCAAGTAGCTGGGACTACAGGAACATGCCACCACACCTGGCTAATTTTTCTATTTTTTATAGAAACGGGGGTCTCTCTCTTGCTCAGGCTGGTGTTGAACTCCTGACATCAAGCAATCCTCCCACCTAGGCCACCCAGAGTGGTAGGATTACAGGTGTGAACCACCACAACCAGCCAAAATTTCATGACAAAAAATAAGTATGTGAGGGGATAGATTTGTTGACTAGCCTGATTTAATCAATCTACATTTTAGACATAAAACATCACGTTGTACCCCATAATTACATACAATTATTATTTGTCAATGAAAAATAAAACTAATCATTTAAAAGAATTTTAGGTTAGAACATTTTTCTTATGATAGGAATAGATTTCTAAGCCTGATTTTGGTTATGATGATTAATAAAATAAATATTGTATGTTTCTCTATGTCCTTCCTCCCCACCAGCCCACCCTCCCCAAGTTATGGGCCTGGGTTTGCTCCACATCTCTGCCAACAACCACTTCACAGAATACAACAGCGACTGTGGTTTGGAGAACTTTAAATGTTCTATTGTTATGCTTTTCCATCCTGATGTCTGAATTGAAATGAGGGATGTATACAACAGTCATCTTTATGGACAGGATAAGTACAGTTTTATTACCTAAGCTTTCTGAAAGAGAAAACTGAAACGCAGGCCAAAAATAAATCATCATATTAATGAGGCTCTTGGTCAAGGCAGTGAGCAGTGTGACAGGGTGTCATTCAGTTGTTCATTCTGGATGACAGTCCACAATTTCAAGAAAGTTAGGGGGGAACTCCATTCTCCCTTGCAGCAATAGCTGATGCCAACCAGTTCTAACCTAATTTTGCCAGGCTCTGAGGACACTTCCTTGGCCTGTTATGTAATTACCTTTCTGCTGGCTCTTGTGTTTTGTCTTATTTCCCAGAATATTTTTTTTTAGTGACCTTTGAGTCAGAGGGACTTATAATTTGGTGACTCTTGTAAAAGTGTTTCTTTCAATACACCCCCAGGTGTTCTCTTTAAATGTAATTTTGTAAATCATTAAAATAAAAACTGATTTCTCTGTAATGCTGAGCTCAACAACTGATTTCTTTTAAAATTTAGAAGTTTAAAGAACTAAGCATTTTGTTGAATTTTGCAAGGGCTTATTTGTTGTTTTAAAGCTGCTTTGGGAACAAACATTTGTTTTTATAGTTTTACAATTAGAAACTATAAAACTAATGGAATAGTTTGATTTCATTTGTGTTTAAGTTAAAAAGCTACCTACAGTTTCAGTTCACATTTTAGAACTCAATTTTCAGGCTAATTGTTTAAAGAGAAGCTGAAGTTTGGCAAATGCGTGATAATTTGGACTCCTCCACACCCCACCAAACCTCCCCCCAGCGTAATCTCTTGTATTCTGGTTGTCAGCGTAATTCAGTGGAAAACCTTGTGACAGCATTCACAAATTTACCCAGTGTTTTGTTTTACCTGAAGTTCAGAAAAGGGAAGCACTTTTTGGTTTGTTTTGCGGGCTTTTCACAGGAAAAATTGTGATGGAAAGAGCTAATAGAATCAGTCAAACCTAAGAATAAGGATAAATATAACAGACAGAGCCATATTTACATATTTAACCATTTAGTCTTTCCATCAGCATGAGGAGGATGGGACTGTTGCATGCATTTCACAAAACAACAAGACACAGAGAGGTTGAATAACTTGCCCAGAGTCACACAGTGAGTGGGGGAGCCAGAATTCAAATCCTGATCATATAGCTTCTTGGGTACATTCACTTTTGCACCACGCTTTTGTCTTTCACAAAGCACGTTTCATATGTTTTATTATTTAATCGTCTTAACAATCCCTCAGAGATATAGACATTTTATAATTCTTTTTGTTCACTTGGGTAAACTGAGACATAGAATTGTGAGGCAGCACTGACCAAGGCCATGAACTAGTAGGTGATGAAGTGGTCACAACCCTGGGCCTCCTGACTGCAAACCCATAGCTCTCAGGGAGGTTTTGCCAAGGAAGACTTTCATTAAGACTTAGGCTATCTCTCTGTAATACAAGTGAAAGCAGAACTGTCCTAGTTGCAGCAGGTGGATGGGGCGCTTGGCCTTCTTTCCCTACCTACACCTGTTTCCATTCCACTCTCAGAGGCCTGAGAATGGCTACATGAAACACAGCTGGAAATCCACTGCTTTGCCCTGTGGTATCTTTCAAAGAGGTAAGGAATAGTTTTGAGTGGTATAAGAACTGAGTGGTACAAGGGGAAATTAGCCCTTGGGAGGCCAGAAATTATTGGAAATAAGAATACCATAAAGAAAAAAGCAAACTTTTCTAGTTTGATAAAGCAAGATTTGAACTTGGCTCTGCCACTTGTAAGCTTATGAGCTTCAGTTCTGTTACTCATCTGTAAAATAAGAATTGATGCATTTTATTGAGTGCTTCTAGTGGGCCAAGTACTAGGCATTTCTCACTTGATCCTTACAGCAAATCTGTAGGTATAGGTATTATTATCCCAACTTACAGATGAAAAATGGAAGCTCAGAGAGATTAACTTCCCCAAGGTTACTAGACTAGAAAACTGCAGTTGGAATTCAAAACCACATCTGCTTGATTATAATGTCCTTGCTGTTAACCTACATAGGACTGGGGAAATTATATGAGACAAAGCTCCTAACATGTGCTATAGAAGGCAGGCAAGAAATGACATATGTTATTTTGGGGAGACAGCATACTGTTTAAGAGTATAGACTCTGAAATCAGACTGTTAGTGTTCAAATATCTGTTCCACTATTCATATATTACATGACCTTGGACAAAGTTTTTTTTCTCTAAGCTTCAACTGCCTCATTTATAAGATTGGAATAATATTTGAGCTTACCACACAGTTTTTGTGAAGATCAAATGATGTGCTGTGTGCTTGCTTAGCACTGGTTGTTACCCACAGTATGCCTCAAATAAATGCTAGCTATGATTATTAGGAACTCTATGCTAAGGAACCGTGGACCAAAAACGTGCATTTTATAAGTGATCTGTGTTAACCTCATTTTGTTTCACCAAAACTTTTATAAAGTAGCTACATTATCCCCATTTTACAAATGATACTTTGAAAGTTTTTTAAAAATTTGTTAAGTATTCGTAGCCAGTAAGTGACGGAGCTAGAGTGTGAGCAGCCAGGTGGGATTCAGAGCCTTCGTCGACATTCTGCATTAATTCTGACGAGCCTGTTCAGATAAACCGGCTTCCCCAGTCTCCATGGAGCCCAAGAGTTAGGGACTTAGCAGATCAGGAAATGCCCTTCTTTTCCCTGTTTAAATTCAGAACCAATTGAGAGGTGATTGCAGGAATCAGGTAGATGGAGATTAAAATGTCACCTTTTTTTATGATAAAGCTATTAAAGAAAATGGCTGTGTCCAATGCCAAGCAAAATTATTAAATCTTTCAGGAGACAAAATGACCCACCACTGGTAGTCCTAATACCTCAGCCCTGTCGCTGCCCCAACTCCAAGAAACCTGAAATGTGCCCCATGGAGGATTTGAGCTGAGAGAGTCTTTTCTGCAGGCAGATGGAGCCCTGAAAGAGGGAGAGAGGGCTGAGTCACCCATGTCCCATCCCTTCTTCCACATCACCAGTCACGTAAGTGATGACCTCTCCCCTGGGTGGAGCGAGTGAAGGCGGAGAAAGGCCGGGTGTCACTCTCATGCAGTCCCTCCAAACAAACACCCGGAGTGGGATGGGGAGCACCGTTTAACATCCCTGGATTTGTATTCTCTCAGCTTCACTGGGTTCAATCATTAAGATCCGAATTATCCAGGCATGTGGCTGCCCCCTTCGGAGGAGGAGATTAACATCTTTCAGGGCAGGACTGCGGCCAACTTCAGGAGGCCACTCCGCCAGTGGCCACTACTGCTTCTCTGGGTATACTCCCTGGGCCACGGCTAGGCAGCGTTTATTTCATCCCCAGAAAGCTCCAAGCAGAACAGAAATACACAGTTATTAAGTTAATCCCAAGACTACTCTGTACCTAAAGTCAGTCTGTATTCTGTTTCCTGTCCCAAATCGTGTGTAGCCACATCATCCAGCACAGCCCTCATATCTCATGTCATTGTGAATTACACAGGGAGAAATTAAAGTTTAAAAATTAATGTTCCGAAGAATTAAAGTAAGAAGTAGTTAAGTCGAATTTCAAAATAAGTGATGTTGAAAGGAAATTCTCTCGCCTCTATGAGATAACATTTTAAAACTTTAATTTCAAAATTGATCTCCCTCAATATCTTATTCTGCTCAGTCTCATTCAGAGCCGTTTTTGATGCCTTGGACAAGCTTGGGCTGCCCGTCTCTGGTCTCTGGATGGGCGTCATTACTCCCGCATCTCACCAACGAACGATTCGGTTTCTAAAGAGATAATGAAACACAACTATTGTAGTGCCGGCCCCATACCAATTAAATTTAGAAAACCAGCCAGCCCCCGGCCCTAAAGAAGTTAGTCTAGGGGCCCGTATAGTCCCCAAATCCACACTTCCTGTTGCCAAAAACCGCAGCAGAGCTTTCAGCAGTAGCAAGTGAAAGCGCGGACGGGGCAAATCCCGATTTCCATCCTGCCGGGAGGCCGGTGGGTCTGTGCCTGCTCTCCACCACGACCTGTGAACAGAGCCTTATTTAAGAGAACTGTGCCGTCAAGAGATTCGTTCTGGGACTCTGTTTACCAGGTTGAGGAGGACATTTTTCCCCAGGTGTGCCATCTCCCATCACAGGACATGACATGGAGACGTGTCCCCGTGCACACTGGCGTGTGTGGTATGGCGGCAGCTCAGCATCAAGTTCTGTCTGAGTGTTGCTTGTCTTCCCAGGGGCAATATCCCACACCTCTGCCTCCCATCCCCCTTGAGCCCATGTTTCTGGCCCCTAGTGCTGCATCGAGGAAAGATTTTCACTGACTCCACAGTTTGTTCCAGCTGGAGAAGTGCCCTGAGATTTCTGAACTGAAAGTGCTGTCGATGTCTCGGGCACCTGCTGAGAGCCATTTCCTCTGCAGAGTTCCCTTCTGCCACACTTCCCCCAGCTTCTGATTGTCCGAAGCCTAAGGCCCCTTTCTCTGTGTAATCCTTCTCTACAACAGCAGTCTTTTAGGAAAACTGAGGGGAATTTTTGACAGTTTAACCTTTATTTGGTTTCTTCCTTTGTCTAACACCTATGGGACTAGCCCTGTTTACTGAACTTGAGGGCCTTTTTCCCTCCTTTGATTTATGGCCAAACAATTCATTTTCTAAGATATCTCTTTAGATTTCATCATGTGGGGTCTCCCACGGTGAAAAATATGAAATTATGAGTTCTTGAAATGCCAGAGATGTTTACTTTTCAAACAAATTATGCCTGTCTCTAAATTGGAGAATCCCACCTAGGTGAAAATCTCCATCAGATCAGCATGAGACCTGGACCCAAACTTGCCCCAGTATTCTCCTGCCTTTTCTCCTAAGTCTCATCTTGTCTCTGCCTCCTCTTAGAGTTCTAGCCTGGCAAATTTCTCAAGCAGGTCTCACAAGGCATGGAAAACAACTGCATGCCCCCTACAACGGCTCTGTCACCTTAAAACTCACCTAGGAGTTGAGTATTTTATGCTTCTTTCCACCGCTGTCTTTTCATATCATATCTGTCCACATGGGGAACTACTTTGTACATTGACCCAGTCCTCACAATGTGAGTCCCCCATGGCTCTTTCTGTAGACTCGGAAAACTTTCAAGAGTTTGCAAAAGTTTTCTGGGTTCCAGCGCCCTCTAGAGGAATAACTCCAAGTCGTTTTCTTGAGGTCCCCTCTTCTGTCTCCTGTTGGATCTCACTGGGCCCAAGCCACACTTTCTAAGAACAGCTTAAAAGTCTCTCCACTTTCCTGATACCCTTTTTAAGAGCAGAAAGACTTAGGCACATCTCCTTTGGTTTCTTTGCTGTCTCTTCTAGCCTTGAAAGAGTATCTATCTAGCCTGTCTTCTAAGACAGAAGACAGTCAGCCTCTCCTTGAAGGAAATCTGTCTTTCCTTTAGCTTGTAATCAGTTTACCTCCTTTACTTTCAATCTTTCACTATTCCTGACGCAACTGTCAAACTGAAGCACATTTTTTCAAAGCCCTCAAGTTTATCCTTCATTTCCTGATTCCAAGTGACAGGCCTTTGCGTTTGCAATAATTAAGTTGTTCTCACCTCAAGCCAAGAAGATGGTAGATTTCTATTTGTTTATTTTGAATACACAGTACTCCTTTTCACAGGTGACTCTTGAGAGCCTTTGGCAAGCCACACAGTTACAAGAGGTTAGCCATATTAATTCCTTCTTTTGGCCCTGAGGGTAGTTCACAGATTCTGAGGCAGCCAAAATAATGCCTCCCTCGCCCTGGCACGAGTAATGCACAGTTAGAACCACTGGTGTCCTGCAGCGCACCTGGAGCTCAGCTGCGCCTGCTCTTGTGCGTCCTGGCCAACAGGTGGAGCTGAGAAACAGTGGGAAAAGTCATTTGGCTCCCTAACATCTAAAAGGCCTTCACTCAAAAGAACATTTTCCAATCTTTGTCTCCATTCTGACGGCTTTCCAAGGCTGGCAACTACAGCCTTACCTATATACAAATATCTATCTTCCTGCCTGTATAAAAACAGCCATTCCCCTGTGGGTAAAGCCATCCTGAGTCAAGGTTGGAATCTCAAAGGGCCCACACTTGCCAAAGTCTAAAGCCCGAAGTCTTTTGCTCAGCCACCCCAGTTAAAAGCCAAAAAGCCCAATAATAATTAGCATATATTGCTAATTGCCCTCATTTGATCATTACACAATTATACATGTATCAAGACATCACATTGTACCCCATAAATACATACAATTATTATATGCCAATATAAAATAAAACTTAAGAAAAAAAGTCAACATCCAAACCAGCTGCATGGGATGTTGTAGACACCTGCCAACTAGCAAGATTAAAGCACTTGACCAATCCCAGCTGACCCCGGAGGCTAAGTCATGCCCCTTGGCCCTGCTAAGAGCCTCTCTCCATCTGTTTCTCCATTTCCAGCTGAGTGTACCAGATGTTGGGAATTTAGGGGGAACAGTAAATAACACCCCTGTTTCCCCTGCTTAAATTCTGAACCGACTGAGAAACATAGGAGTGTTGGTTTTTAAATTGTCACGGGAGACAGGTGACAAATTTAAAACTTATCTTTGCTATGAATCTAGCTGTTGGAAGTCTCCAAGTAAGTGGGTTTGCTAAAATTTCACAACCCTGACTTACCACCCACAGCTGGACAGCCTCAAGCCTCCTGCAAAGGGTCCTGTCCCTCTGAAACTTGCTGCTCAGAGTAGCAAAGCCATGTTGTTCCCACAAACAGGTAGATACCAAAAAAGATGCCCAGCTCCGCCTACCAAAGCCTCCAGTGTCATTCCCCCACTCGGGGAAGGAGGGCTTGAAGAAAGCAGAGAAACAGGAAGTGTTACTCTAATGAGGATCCCTCCACATGGAAACATCAGGAGCACAAAGTAAGTTCCACCCTAACATCAAGCCAAAGGACACACCCACCAGGAAAGCATGTGCTGCATCTTGAGAACTAGGGTGGGAAAAATGGAAACTGGTCTGACAAGGTGTTATTTTTTTCTTTTTTTTTTTTTCTAAGACAGAGTCTCACTCTGTTACCCAGGCTAGAGTGCCCTGGCTTCAGCCTAGCTCACAGCAACCTCAAACTCCTGGGCTCAAGCGATCCTCCTGCCTCAGCCTCCAGAATAGCTAGGACTACAGGCATGTGCCACCATGCCTGGCTAATTTTTTCTATAGATTTTTAGTTGGCCAATTAATTTCTTTCTATTTATAGTAGAGATGGGGTCTTGCTCTTGCTCAGGCTGGTTTCGAACTCCTGACCTTGAGCAATCCTCCTGCCTCAGCCTCCTGGAGTGCTAGGATTACAGTCATGAGCCACCGCGCCCGGCCTGACAAGATGTCATTGATGCTGTATACATCCCTACTGGTGTTATAGAAATTAACTGGGAGAGAGGAAGGATTTCCAGTATTGTTAATAATAACAACAACAACAGTGGTGTTACCAAGTGCTGGCCACATGTCAGTTCTGAGTGTGTTCATTAACACTCAGAAGCACCGCAGAGTCTGAGCTGCTGACTGCCTTGCCATTCTTTGTTGTCTCAAACAGAGTTCTATAAAGAAATACATAATTCAGGGATTAAGTGACATTTTCTTAAATCTCTGACAACATATCCCCCTCTCAGCGCATCGCCCTACCGAGGCAGTCGGCACGGAGGACTCGAGGCTTTATTCCTTCCTTTGATATTAGGTATCTAGGGATTTTGTGGGATTTATCTCTGGGACTTGTTCATCACACTGAGTTTTGTTATTTTTAAAGAAAGCTTTCCAGGGATTTCTGCAGCTAACTGTGCCCATGTTGTCTAGAAGAATAAAAAAGCAATCCTAAGTATGTATTGAAATAAACCGCAGTTCACACACACACACACACACACACACACAAACGTGAATTCCAAACAAGAGTATATTAACATGAAAACATAGAGAATTTATAGATATTTTACTAGCTAGAATATTGAACATAGAAATGTAGCACGGTTTCTGAACTGTCTGGCCTCCTAGTTTCTCCTGGTTTCTACCCAACCCCTAGATGTTGGAGTGTCCCACAGTAGGTGCCAGGCTTATTGGACTCTTCCTAAATATTACTATATGCTCTCCAGAAGGGTTCTCACATCCCGCCTCAGCTCTCAGTGCCATCCGCGCGCTGATGCCACCTAAATGTGCAGTCCCAGCCCTGACCTGTGCCCTGAGCTCTGGGCTGCCATCTTCTCTTGCATATCTCACAAGTGTCTCAAAGTTTGTATGTCCAGAGGAGAATTTTTTATTTTTAATTTTTAATTATTATGGGCATATAATAAGTGTGTATATTTATGAGATACATATGATGTTTTGATGCAGGCATACAATGTGTAATGATAAGTGACAGTAATTAGGGCAGCCATCACCTCAAGCATTTATTTCTTTGTGTTCCAATTCCACTCTTTTAGTTATTTTAAAATATACAATAAATTGTTGACTATGGTCTCCCTGTGGTGCTATCAAATACTAGATCTTATTAATTCTATCTCAGTGTGTTTTTATACCATTAACCATCCCCACTTTATTCCCCCCTCCCCACCCCGCTTCCCAGCCACTGGTAACCGTCATTCTACACTCTACTCCATGAGTTCAGTTGTTTTAATTTTTAGCACCACATAGGAGTGAGAACATGCAAAATTTGTCTTTCTGTGCCTGGCTTCTGTCACTTAACATAACGGCCTCCACTCCTATCCATATTGTTGCAAATGACAGGATTTCATTCTTTTTTATGGCTGAATAGTATTCCATTGTGTATATGTATCAATTTTTTTATCCATTCATCTGTCAATGGACACTTATGTTGATTCCAAATCTTGGCTATTGTGAATAGTGTTGCAGTGAACATGGGAGTGCAGAAATCTCTTTGATATATTGATTTTAGCAGTGGGATTGCTGGATCGTATGGAAGTTCTATTTTTAGTTTTTTGAGGAACCTCCATACTGTTCTCCATTGTGGTTGTGGTAATTTACGTTCCCACCAACAGTGTGTGACGGTTCTCCTTTCTACACATCCTTGCCAGACTTTGTTATTGCCTGTCTTTTGGATAAAAGCCATCTTAACTGAAGTGAGATGATATCTCATTATAATTTTGATTTGCCTTTCTCTGACGATTAGTGATGTTGAGCATTTTTTCATATACCTGTTGGCCATTTGTATATCTTCTTTTAAGAAATGTCTGTTTAGATCTTTTGCCCATTTTTTTAATTGGATTTTTTTTATTTTTTCCTATTTAGTTGGAGCTCTTTGTATATTCTGATTTATTAATCCCTTGTCAGGTGGGTAGTTTGAAAATATTTTCTCCAATCCTGTGGGTTGACGCTTTACTTTGTTGATTATGCAGAGCTTTTTAGCTTGATGTAATCCCATTTGTCCATTTTTGTGGAATAGAATTTTTTGTATTTGTTCTTAAACCTGCTTTTTTCCTACCCATCCCATCTTTTCCAGTTTGATAAATATACCACCATTAAACTATGTTATTCAAACAAGGAACCAGGACATTATCCTAGGTGAATGAAATCCAATGGAAACATCTTAACATTTCCTAGTAGTCACATTGTTAAAATTACAAAGAAATGGAATTAATTTACTTATATATTGTATTTAATCCAATATATCCAAAATATTGCCATTTCTACATCAATTCAAAAAATGAAATGTTTTAGGTTTTTTGTTTGCTAAGTCTTTGAAATCTGGAGTGTATCTTACACCCATTCGTACAATCTCATTTCTTAACTAGCCACACTTCAAGTGCTCAATAGCCACGTGGGGCTCATGGCTACCGTATCCGACATTGCAGTCTTGGGTCTCGGCTGCTTCTTTCATTTCTCAAATCTGCTCTGTCAGCGTGTCCCGTTGTCACTGTCTCTGAAACACGTGTGCGCCATCCTCTGGTCTGTGCCTCCGCTATCTTTACCGCCTCTCACCTCCCACTGCAGCCTTCCTGCCGATCCACACGGCTCCTCCCATCCCCGGTCTGCTCTCCACCCAGCAGCCAGAGTAACCATTATGAAATATTTATTCTTGCAACAACTGTTTATTAAGTATATGCTGGATTCAAATCCTGCCTCTGCTCCTTATGAGCTGAATGGCCTTGGGCAAGTTGCTAAACTTGTGCTTTAGTTTCCTCATCTGTAAAATGGGAATAATAATAGTGTCTACCTGCTGGGCCTACGGTGAGGATTCACTTAGTTACTAGAAGTAAAGTGCTTGGTGCATAGTAAGTACTTGGTAAGTGACAGCTGTATTTTTAAAGTCACTCTGGGGGTTTGAATTTGGGATAATTGACTTCTTTTAATGATTTTGACTACTTCATTGCGGTAAGATATATATGACATAAAATTTGTTATTTTAACCGTCGTACAATTCAGTGGCGTTAATTACATTCACAATGTTGGGCTACCGCCACCTCCAAAATGGCTATTTTAAAACCTTTGCCATCACCCCAAACAGAAACTCTGTACACATTAAGCAAAACCTTCCACGTGCCCCTGCTCCAGCCCTGGCATGTGTTCCTGGCATTTTAATTTCTATTTTGGTGTCTGTGTCTAGCTGAGGAGAGACAGAAAGTCAACAAATAAAAACATAATTTAAGATAATATCTCTAACAATGCTGGTGAAAAATAAAACCATGTGAAAGGATGGAGGACAGGACTGCGACTGCAGATGACCAAGGACGGCCCCTGTGAGGCAAAGACCCTTGTCCAAAGAGGGGGATGAAGTGAAGGAAGTAGCCGTGCAAAAGCCCCACCGCATCCTGTGTATGACAAAGCCCCTCAGTGGGATCCCCCTGCACTTGGAATAAAACCAAAGCCCACTCCTGGGCCGGGAGACCTCAGCCGAGCCCCTCCACGGCCTGCCGGGCTCCCCTTTCACGCTGCTAATGCTCTTTTTCTTTGAATGTTTGCACTTTAAAGCCTGGATTCATAGGAAAGAAAAAAAAAATGTCCAGTATGCTTCTATTTTGTACGGATTAAATGTGTATTAATATTACAAACTTTAAATCTTTCACATTTTATCACAGCTAGCAGCAAGAGCCCAACATATTGGGACTTAAATTTTGCCTCCGCCTCTTTGTAACTTTGTGATTAGATTTCAAACCCATCCTTCCCCTCTGCTGGCTCCACGGTGACCGGTGACCGCAGCTGCCCTGACCGAGTGCTGTTCCTGTTACTTAACCTTTCCGGCTCCGTTTCCTGAGCTGGGGACAGATCTGACGCCTACCTCACCAGGCGGTGGCGGCAGGGAAGGGGTCAGAGCAAACACCCAGCACAGGCAGCCTCTCCCTCCTCGTTGTCAGCTGCTGTAAATGCAACTTCCATTTTTCCCACAGCCATGCTCTTTACCTCATAAGATGACTTTTGTCTGGACGTAAAATTAATATTAAATCATAGGCATATTTATGTTTACTTTGCTCTGTGGAGTTCAGAATCTGAAATTGCACTTTCCACTCTTTAAATGTGACGGTTCCATCTAGTGGCCGAATTGGAGGACAGACCCTGTGGCTAGGGCAATCTTTCAATGAAATTATATACATACATATGTGAATAAAATGGAATAGAAAAATCAGTGCCTGTGAACTGTTTTATAAAATTTGACAGCTACGTTTCACAAAAGTACAAAATGATTTTATGAAATATTAGACTATATTTGTGTGTGCATACTTGGGCACAATATGAAATGTCCTTTTTGACAGTGGGCGATTTTTAAAACATTCAGAAAGTCGCTGGTCTAAGAAATTTGGTTTATGGTACCTCAGGGATGAACACTGGGTTTAACTGGGGCTGAAAGCTGGGGAGTTTTTTAAAAAAATACTACTGCTTTGTCCACCTCCAGAGATCCTGATTTATTTGGTCTACGGTGTCACTCGGGCATCATGATTTTTCAAACTGACTCAGGTGATTCTCTCTGTAGTGGAGGTTGAGACTTACCGGCCTAAATCCCTCAAAAGTTAGAGCCAGGAAAGACCTTTGAGATGATGATCAATTCTCTTAGTTTTGTGCATGAGAGAGCTGCGATCCACTGGGTTTAAATGACTTGCCAAAAGTCATGCTGGTAATTAATAGAGAAGGACATTGGTGGGTATTTTAGAACTTGTCAGAAGTTCAGTAAATGTTTTGTTTCATTTTTTGGAGGGCTTTTGAAAGCGGAAGTGGAGACAAAATGGATAATGTATAATGTCTATCTAATCTGTTTCCCACGTCAGGTTATAAATTGCTTTTTATATTTTAATAAAATAGTGTTGTGGAATTTATCTGTTAAATTTTCATTTACAGAGTTAATTAAAATTAGATTCTACATATCTACACAGTCTACATCACTGATTTTTTTTGTTTTCAAACATCAAGTTTGGGGGCATTTACCGCCTACATCTCTTAGTACAATAAGATATCTTCCCTACCTGTTTATGTTTCACTCAGGAACTGTGTTTGTGGGTTGGTGGTGCCTTGTCTTTTGCTAATAACTAGAAATGCACTGTGATTGTCCTTCAAAAACTAAGAGAAACTTGGCCAACCCTGCCTGCCGTCTTGCATTCTGGTCTGCTGTACAAATGCCGGCTCTTCCGTGGAGGCCTCAGTGGGGTCTCCACCCTGACACGAGTGATTGTCCTCTGGAGACAGCCTCCCTGTTCCACTCCTGCCCCAGCAGGCCACCTTTACTCTTACTGGTGGGGTCCAGCGGGTCCCCACGCTGGCACATGGCCCTCTTAGACGAAGTCCCTTCAAGATGGCTGGAGCCTTCTTGTCATAGCTCCTTGTCCCAGCTTCTTGTTAGTCCATGGGAAACTCACACTCCTTACCCCTTACCATGCCAGGCTCTGGAGGCACAGGCTGCCCTGTGCTAACCCTTCTTTCATGGGAACCTCTCACCAGGTTGTTGCCTTCACAGTTCTCTGGGAGGAGAGAAGGAACCGTCTCCATATTTGCAAATCCTCTAAAGCTCCTGAGGCCACATCTTGGGTTCTCTCAAGAAATCGCCAAGTGTGTTCCACGCCCAGTGTTCACTGGAGAGGATTCCATGAGCTTCTTCAGCTCGCCAGGTCTATCAGGGAGTAAAATGTGGTTTCCTCAGTCTCTACAGAGGGACCTTCCCCCCTTGACGGGGACAGGATGGGAGAGGCAGCACTTAGTCCGGGAAAGGACAAGGCAAAGTGTCTTCTCCAGTTTGCTCTGTGAATGCCTGTCTGTGTGCAGTCCTTGTCATACAGTGTGGACGTGGTGTGATGGGGAGGAGGATCTCAGGAATAGGGTGGCCACATTTTAGTGGCCCAGCAGGTGTGTCTAGAAGTTCTTCTTTACAGTGTTCCAGTAGCCTAGTATGCTCTCTTTGGGTTTCAGCGAAAATTCTGAGGTTTCAGGAAAAGCCCTGTGATGGTTAATTTTCAGTGTCAAATTGGCCAGGACAGAAACCTAAATGTCTGTCAAACACCAGTCTAGATGTCACTATGAAGGTTTTTTTTAGATGAGATTGACATTTTAATCAATAGACTTTGAATAAAGCATAGTGTGGTGGGCCTTGTCCAATCAGCTGAAGGCCTTAAGAGAAAAAGACTGAGGTCCCCCAAGAAAGAGGGAATTCTGCCTACGGACTAACGCTGCAACATCAACTCTCTGGGTGGCCAGCCTGCCCTGTGGAGCTGGACTTGCCAGCGCCCGTCAGGTAACCTCTGCTGGGGTGAGGGGGACACAGAGCCCTTATTCCCGCTTCCACCACACTCTCCAGTCCACTGTAAGCACGCAGTGTTTCCATCAGATGTTCAAGGAAATTTCATTTCTCCAGCCAGCGCCTTTGCCAAATGCTTGTCCCTAGCAACTTGTTACCCTGGGAACAGTCTCTCTCTCTCTTTCTCTCTCTCTCTCTCTCTCTCTCTCTCTCTCTTTTCCTCCCGCCCGCCCCCTCCTCTCTCTGCTGCACCACGCCTTTCTGCTGCTCTCTGTCCACTGCCTCTGGCTTCTGCATTGGCCACACTATGGCCACGGAAGGGATTCATCATGAGCAATCATCTGGTGGAAGCCTATCTTCCAAATTAATGCTAAATTGAAAACAGATCTCTCGTTGCCCAGAAACGTGGAGCTGTGATTGTAGTGGCACCATTTAACTCCACAACTGAGTGAGTTGCACAATTTCATCACGACTGATTTTAATTAAAATAGTTACCATTTACTAAAGCTTATGGTGGGCCAGGCATTGTTCAAAGCACTCTATTCCAAGCATTAATTATTCCTCATGAGAATCTTTGGAGGTTGGTACTGTAATTAAGGCCATTTTTATGGATAAGAACTGAGGCCCAGAGAGGTTAAATAATTTATTCAGGGTCACACAGGTAACCTGGCAGAGACAGATTTCAAATCCCGGAAGTCTAGGTTCAAAGCCCATGTTCTTTACCACAACCCTTTGGCTCCCAAAAAGAATATTCTGCCTAAGCGTCAGCTTTATCTTCACAAACAGACTTTTGTATATTCTGCAAATATTTATTTGTGCCTAATTAGAGGCTTTTTAAAAATTCATTGTATGTACCAATATTTACATCAAAAAGGATTTGATAGGAACTTATATTTTAAAAAAACAGTAAGTTTTTAGTTTTGCTTTTGCTTTTGTTGCAATAAAAGGGACAAAAAAATTACTGGCTAAGAAATAAGGAGCTTGAGGGAAGCAACCATATCCAGAAACACATTCAAGGGGAGCTGTCAGATGAACAGGGAAAACTCAACTCGGGGTTTCCTGGCTGCCATGACAAAAGGAAGGACATAGAAGTTTTCGCACCTTTCCTCATATGGTAAAAAGGAAGCATGGCAGTTCATTAAGAAAGATACAAGTTTTATAATACTGAATTGCAAAAGGAACTTATCCTACGTTATTTTGAAAAATGGTGGCTGTGTCTTCAATTGCACTTTCAGAGACAATGCAGGTGATCCCCACATATGAAGGTCAATGTTTATGTTTTTATCTGAATTTCCCAAGCCCCTCTAGAAAAATTCAAGTAAAGAGTTTGTCACATTAGCATGGCCAGTCACATTTCCATTTCATGGGTGGCTGAGGCTGTGGGACTCACTGATTAAGCCTCCCTGGCCCCAGGAACACAGCAGTAAGAGGCCTGGATGCAGCCAACATGAATGCTTTAACCTCAGAATCTATTATTTTTTTATTGTAAACATCTTGGTTAGCATAAGTACTTTTAAAACAATTGATAAGTTTTTGCTTCTTTCAATGCACTTATTAGCTATAAATCTTAAAGTTACTACTTTGAATTAAAATGATGAGGAATTTCCCTTTTAGATCACACATTTGACAAATCCCTCATTTAACTTGGTGGCCAAATATTTCCCTCATTTCTAACCTTGACATGGCCCTCCTGGCCACTTAAGGCCACATTCTCCAATTCTGCCTATCACTGGGAGGAAGTGACTTCTGAGTCCAGTCCCAACCAGGTGATAACATGATTTGCCTCTTCATCCTCTTCCTCCAGAATTAACTTAAAGTCTTTCATTAGGGCCTAGACTCCCTGCTTTTACTCAGGATTGTAACTTTACGCTTTCTTGGGGTAGAGTCCATACCAGCGGTGTCTGAATCACCTGGGAGTTGCCTAGATGTGCAGATTCTCTGGCCCCACACCACAACTACAGAATCAGACACTCTGGGGAGGGGCACAGAGACCTGTTTTCTCAAGCTTTCCAGGTAGTTCTGATGCATGCTGAAGTCTGAGCGTGACTGCACCAGGTTTTCCTTTCTCGAGCTGTCGGGCACTTCTTTTCTGTCTCCGATATTTTCCGAATCAGTAAGTAGCAGGAAACAAGCTCACAGATTGGAGACTGTGTCCCCAACCGCCTCAAAACTTCCACGACCTTGGAAATCGACTGAATCTAAACAGACAGACATGGGTAAATTGCTTCTTTTAAAATCCCTTATCATTAGTTTGCCTTCCCATCCACTCCACTATTCCTAGTATTAGTCTCCAAGTGGGTTGCTATCTGTCCTATATGTCTTAAGTAATGAAGAAGCCCAGCACTAACAGCTCAATTTCCCCGGCAATCCTTCCAGTGGGAAAATAAAGAGAAATTACCTTTCTGAGTTGTGTTTTAGGGCACCCAGCTCATTGACACAGATTTTTCCATTTGCCCGTGGCTGTTAAGCAACCTGCATGTTTCTGATGTGTAGTCAGAAAATTGGAATGATGACATGTATTTTCTTCCTTGGATGATGCAGAGTTCCCAGTCATCATCAATTCACTTCAAAGGACTATTTTTAATATAAAAATTTACCTGATTCATGCCAAGGTTTAGAAAGCCAGCTAAGAATTCCCAAACACTTCATTTCAGCTTTGTGACTAATTTCCCTGTGTACTGCCCTTGAGGAGTGGCTGACAAATGGGTGTTTTATAGATGCCTGATGGAGCGCTCTGCTTTTATTGTGACCATTAATGCATTAGAAACAAAATGGAAAGTGCACTTGTTTCAATCTCAGTCAATTTGCATTTCTTGAAATGAGGATTGGAAAAGCCAGATAGCCTTTCCCTAAAGAACAATAGTTACATTGTTTTTGTTATGATTGTTACAGTTATGCTTAAAAGTAGACTTAAACAGGCTTTACTTGGCAAGCAGGAGCGTTAAAGATGCAGTGACCTGTGCTGTCCTTAATTGATGTGTAATGATTTTCTACAAGGCACTGACATTTGCCAAGCAGAATAAGTAATAATGACACTCATTTTTAAAAACAGATATAGATAATGTGTCAATAAACTACTCATTAAATTAGGGGCCCTGTCTCCTGGAACAGCTCATAACATCTATTTAGTGTAGACTTTTTCCACTTATGCAGTCCCTAAATTTATCTGCTTTTTCTCTCCTCCTTGGCCAGAGATCTCATTTCCCTCTTTCCTGAGAAACAGAGGCCAGCCGCCATGAGCACCTGGCTGTGCCCACTCATCTCCACCTTGGGAAATCTCACCTCCATTTGGCTCAATTTGCTGACTGTCTCAGCAAGAAAAACCACCCTCCAGAGATAACACCTCTGCCTCAACTGACCCAGGATCTTCTCTGCCAGTTACTTCTCCCTGTCTGTTAGCATCTCTGTGTGGTTTACAGACTTGCCCTGTCTCTCCCGTCCGGTGCCCTCATCCCATTGCCATGGGTGCAGCCCAGGTTCACACCGCATCTTCTCTCATCTGGGCTCTTCACTAGTCCCTCCAACTGCAGCTTCTTTCTTCCCAGAATTTAATGCCAGATTTACCTTGCTAAAAGACATGTCTGATTATGTTAGTCGCCTACTTAAAAAACTCAGTAGTATACAAAAAGAATGAGAAAAAATAATTCTTAATATGAATCTGAAGGTCCTCCACCATCCACCTTGAAGTCTCTACTTTTTTTTCCAGAATGACTATCCTCTGCACACTTCTCTGGTTCTTTGAGCACCCTTGCCCATCTTCAGAACTCCAAATTTCTACTATTTCCCCATCTGAAATGCCTTTTCTCTGCTTGTTGAAATTCTTGTCCTCAGTGAGAAACCTTCCCCTGTGTTCCAGTTCAAATCAGTGGCACCGGCCTCTGTGTACCTGCTATGGTTTGAATGTCCCCTCCAAAATTAATGTTGAAATTTAATTGCCATTATGACAATATTAAGAGGTCAGACTTTTAAGAGGTGATTAGGTCATTAATTCACTAATCATGAATGGGTTAATGCCATTATCTCAGAAATGGGTTAGCTACCTCAAAAGTGGGTTCCTGATAAAAAGGATGAGTTCTGCCAGAATTTCTCTATCTCGCATGCTCGGTTGCCCCTACGCTGTGTTGTAACGCAGCAGAAAGTCTCTCGCCAGCTGCTCAGCAGATGCTGCTGCCATGCCCTTGGACTTCCCAGCCTCTAGAACTGTGAGAAATAAATTTTTTTTCTTTATAAATTACCCAGTCTCAGATAGTCTGTTATAGCAGCACAAAACAGACTAAAACAGTACCTTTTCACATTTATGGTAGCACCGCCTTCTATTGTGGCTAGTTGTATGTGCCTGAGAGCAGCAACAATGTCTTTTTCATTTTTAAAAAATCTTTCCCAGTGTCAAAGACGGTGATTTACAAAAATTAGATGTTGAAGCCCTGAATTAAATTGTGTGCTGCTAACCAAGCAGATAATCACAGAGGTATTATAATAAAGAAAAGAGTGTTAGCTCATTTTCATCAGACATTTTCTTCTGCAATATCATTTAAATGCAATGTACTTCACCCATATCATTCTTGATAGAGAAGAAATAGGCAACAAATGAACAAGAAAACAAATGTTTAAAAGGTCATTTTTAGCTGGTGATATGGGTCAGGGAAACAAAGAAGGAGGGCATTGTAATAGGTGTTTGACTGGCTAATGTAGTTCAGGTGGACAGGAGGGGCCAGAATAATTAGATCAGCCACCCATGCAAAGATCTAGGGGCACCAGGCAAGCTGCCCACCCAAGTCATGACGTTGGTGGCCCTATTATAGGAGGAAACAAACTCCTAGGAGCCAGATCCAGTTTCCCAGTGGAGAAACTTTAGATCCAACTTAAAGCTCAGATCCTCTCTAGAGCAAATCTAGAATGCAAAGATCGTCTTTGATAGTAAAGAGCAGCAACTCTACTTGTTTATCCAATACATACTGCTCAAGGCGGTGTTCACATTTGTGAAACATTCCTATGGGCAGACCCAGCTATTATTATGGCCTGAGGCATAAAAGAGATAGGCTTCTGGTCATGTATGATTTGTGGAACTTGCACCCCTTTTAGTCCCATCCAAGAACATATATCAAAATGGAAGCTAGTAGCAATGACACTGTTAGTAGCCCTAGTCAAAATTTCATTCACAAATGTTAATACTTCCTTTTCAGTAGGAATTGACATCTTGCAGTTGATCAGGTCATAGTAACCAGAGGCCTGTGGGATTATCATAGGTCCACATTCCTCAGCCAGCCCCGACTCAGGCCGCCATCCCTTAAATACCATCACATGCTGCTGCATGCTGGCTCTCAACGTGTGCTGTGTCCCAGTCATGCTGTAGAGCACAGTAGGCAAGACTGCAAACTTCAAAATTGCACACACCTGAGTTAGCATCCCCACTCTGCCATATGCTTGCTGTGTGACTGAGCTAATTAGACCTTCTCGACCTTGGGAATAATAGTACCTAGCTCATAGCATCATAGAAAGTGATCAGTAACTGCTATGATTATTGATAAAAATAAAAAGTTTTCTTGTTGCTATTATTGCCAGGCTTCTAGTTGCCTCCTAAAAGCACCCCTCCTTATTAATAACTGGGTGCATTTTCTTGGCTACTGACCCTATCTAGAAGGTTCTTTCCCACCCTCGCTCCAGGATGTCCAGTTAAATCCTTTTTATCCAGCAGAGACCACTTCAAGTTTTGCTTCCTTCACCATCCCCAGTCCCCTGTCTCACTAGTTCCATCTCCTCTGAGGCCTGCGGGCCCTTACAGACACTACCATGCTCTTTGTCCCTGCGTGGCTACTTGCCTGTCCGTGTCCCTCTTTTCTTTCTGAGCCAGCCTATAACCCCAGGAAGGGTAGGGAACTTACTTTCCGTTTATTGTACTTTCCTCTTCTCCAAAATGATGAATAAATGAAAAATAAATGAATATCCTCAGTTTAAATACTTCCCTGTTGTTCAGATCAATGGCACCCACCTCTGTGAACCCATTTTATACTTTTATTACAGCACCACCTTGCATTGCAGTCGTGTGTGCCTGAGACCAGGGACACTTTCCTGCAGAGGACCAAATTATAAGAATGAATCAATCTTGTAGAGAGGGACTCTAGAACAATGTGAGAGAAGAGATTTTTTTTGGAGAATTAAACATCTTTGAAATGTGGGTTGCAGTCTAACAGTGGATCAAGAAATTATTCTAGTCGACTTGGTTGCCACCAGCAATTTTTAGTGGAATGAAAAAGAATAGAATAAAATAGAAAACATCAGGATGAATTGCATGTGCTACAGCTAACAAGTATTTGGTGAAAGAAATTACTGGACCCACTCTTAGAATTTCTGATCGGAGACCAAGGCTTTCCATTTCTAACATGGGTGTGCATTTGCTTGTATATATGTGTTTGAACAGGGTCACAGTATAAAAGGTTTCTTACTATAGGACACAGTCTAAGTTTGAGAAACATTGCTATACCTCATAGATTAAAGAGTCAGGGTTAAGAGACACATTTTTATAATTTCACCCAAAATGCTCTGACGTGTGTTTTCTCAGAACATTTTAACATCTTTGTCAGGTATGCAATATTATTGTTATAATAGAATAAAGGGAGGCAAGGGATTTAGAGACAGATCTAATTAACAAATCTTTTTTGAGCAGGCTTTTTGGCTTAACATGGGCATACAGGTAGACAGTAATTGATTCAGAACCAGAACTCAGATTCAAAACTGTTAAATTGTCATTTTTTTCACTAGTTAAATGAGTGGCTTCTAAACCACTCAGGATTTATCTTAAGGGTTATCAAAAACTTCTCTAAAGATTTGTTTTTAATTTGTAAACAAAAAGTCACATTTATTCATGCTGCTTTTAACTGTAAACATGCCATGGAAGTTGTCACAGTACCAAAATAAGCAACAGCAGGTGCAAAAAGGTTGAAAACGATTAATAAGTGCATAATGAATGTTATTAGAAAAACGTCGTCTTGCAATCCCAAAGGAAAGAATGGGTCTAA
This sequence comes from Lepilemur ruficaudatus, assembly GCA_963574885.1. Lineage (NCBI taxonomy): Eukaryota > Metazoa > Chordata > Mammalia > Primates > Lepilemuridae > Lepilemur > Lepilemur ruficaudatus. The sequence goes on from CAUYRT010053614.1 coordinate 49,721, forward strand.
GCAACAATCGTCAGTGGATGATAAACCATTAGGTAAAACAGGCATCAATCAGACTGACACTGCCCAGCTCTGGTCTTGTCTCCGCATTACTAACAGTGGGTCAAAAAGATCTCACATGCCTCATAATTGATACAGTGGGAAAGACAGCACCATCTGCGAAGTAGTCTTGCCTAAACAAAATTGAACCTGAAATAATCAGGACTCTAAACCTAACTGCAGTTTACAGGAAGTACGGAGGCTAACTGAAGAAGGTAAATGGGAACAGGAGGTGGCACCGGGCCAGGTCTGTGCTGTGGGATGTTCACCGACATGAGTGCCCAGGCAGGGGATCCTGGAGGGCTCATTTAAACAAATCTTTGGGCCCCACTCCCAAAGTTTCTGCTTCAGTGGGACTGGATGGGGCCTGAAAAGAGAATTTGCATTTCTAACGAGTTCCCAGGAGACACCACTGCTGCTGGTTCAGGGACCACAGTTTGAACTGACTGGTCTATGGGACAAATGCCCCAGCAGTGCCATGAGAGGGAGCGGGGATATTACAGAGTAAAATAAACTTATAAAGCACACCAACTTAATGGAATATATGCACTTTATCTGGGCCTTAATTTAAAGCAACTGCAAAACATCTG